>VDFB02341087.1:0-15676 GCA_007258455.2 Sequoia sempervirens | reverse complement strand
TGATGAGTTACAAAGCATGGAAGTTGGGTTTGCAAATGCAGTTTCAAAGTGCTGGAAGTGAATGAACAGTGGCTGTCCACTCAAAACAGCAAGCTGAAACTCATCAAGTTCATCTGATTTGGCTTCATGGTGATGCTTTGGATCCTACTCTAACCAAGGATTAAAAGAGACAAGAAAAGGAGAAGGGTTAAGAAAGTTATTCTAATCCTAAGCTATGAATGAACAGTAACAATGGTGGCTGGTAAAGTAGACAGGCTTCCTAAACTGAGTTTTTGCTTGACCAAGAGAAACCTACAGCTACACAAAACTAGTGCAATCTCATAAGGTCTGCTGATTTTCAAATTGTACATGCACATCATGAACATGCAATCGAACTAAGTTGCAGCAATGGAATAAAGAAGCCCAGGCTAACTTTGCACAACAACTTGTCACCAACAAGTGCTAAAAGTATGGGCTAGAAGCTCATTAAATACTATAACAACAACACTATCATGACAGCCATTCAATAAACTAATACTAAAACTAACATGGAAGTAGAACCATGCATGCAAGATGAGCAAAATTAAAGAGAACATTCATAAACTCATGCAATGCTATCTTCTATTGCTGCAAAATACTTTTTACAACAGCTCTCTAACCCCTACAAATGAGGGGCAAGCCCCTATTTATAGTTTTCCAAAGCCCAAATGAATGGCTAGGATTCAATTACATCGAATGACCCAGATTTGATTTACAATAGGGTTTCACCTACCCTCCATTATCTAGCAATTTAAAATACATTCCTTGTTTTTTCTCTATTTTTTCATCTAGTGCCAGTCACTGTAGCAATTTCGTTATTTAGCTGATTTCCCTTTTCACTGTAGTTGAAACTACCTGAAAATTGTCTTTTACTTGATGTTCTTGCAGTGTTCTTCCTTTGATCAAACAAGCCCATCGATGATTGGCATCAATGGATTGGTGGCTCTTGATTTGGATAGAAAGCTCCTTAGAAATCATCATCATCTAAAAAAAGGTAGGACAACTCCCTTAATGGGCCTCTCCGATAGACCTGCGGAAGGCTTCTTGACTCTTGCAAATACGAAGTGTTGTAAATGCATTTATACATGAGTTAAGGAAAATGTCAGTCAAACCTACAAATTCCTTGTTAGATCTATCCATGCATCATCAAAATATCTTGATATTCATATTTGGAGCTCATTTGGGCCATAAACATTAATGCGTGCTTCAAAGGTGCGAGCGCCAGAGAGCGGAAAGACGACGGAAGAAAGCCAAAAGGCAGATAGTGGATAGAAGCCAAAACAGTCGGAAGCCAAAACAGTCGGGAAGAAGGTGGGCTCCCGGATGTTCAAAACAACCGGGAAGGAGGCATGCTCCCGGATGTTCAAAATAGCCGGGAAGGAGGCAAACTCCCAGATGTTCAAAACAATCAAGGAGGGACGGACTTCCAAAAACGGCCACGTAGGACTTGGGTTCCGGAGGCTGGAAGGGAGGTGGCCGCCAGATGTTCAAAACGACCATGGAGGGGCCGGGCTCCATAGGCCGGGTCGCCGGGGGCCGACAGATGTTCAAAACGGCCAAAGAGGGACGAAGTCCCAGAAACGGCCACAGAGGGGCTAGGCTCCAGAGGCTAGGTCACCAGGGGCCGACGGAAGTTCAAAATGGCCACGAAGAGGCAGAGTCCCAGAAACAGCCACAGAGGGGCCAGGCTACCGGGGCTCCACGGATGTTCCAAAATAGCAAAAGGGGGATGAAGCTCCGAAACCACCGAAACTTAATCAAACTTTGACAAAACCTTGGCAGTTCATTTATGTACTTCAAACACATCCCAAATCCAAAAAGGGTCCCCCCAAAGTTAAAAATGTGGAAACGGGAACGACGGGGGTCAACGGATGTTTCTAAATAGCCAAGGAGGAAGAGAATTCTGGAGGGAAAGTTCCAAAACCATTGAAACTTAATGGAATGTTGACGAAACCTTGGTAGTTCATTTACGCACTTCAAACACATCCCAAATCCAAAAAAGACTGCCCCCAAAGTCAAAAATGTGGAAACGGGAGCGATGGGGGTTCACGGATGTTTCCAAACAGCTAAGGAAGGGAATTCCGAAAGGAAAGTTCCGAAACCACTGAAACTTAACGGAACGTTGATGAAACCTTGGCAGTTCAGTTACGCAATTCAAACACATCCCAGATCCAAAAAAGGTTGCCCCCAAAGTCAAAATTGTAGAAACGAGAGCGACAGGGGTCCACAGATGTTTCCAAACAGCCAAGGAGGAAAGGAATTCTGAAACCATCAAAACTTAACCGAACGTTGACGAAACCTTGGCAGTTCATTTACGCACTTTTCAAACACATCCCAGATCCAAAAAAGGGTGACTCCAAAGTCAAAAATGTGGAAACGGGAGCGACGAGGGTCCACAGATGTTTCCAAACAACCAAGGAAGAAGGGAATTCCAGAGGGAAAGTTCTGAAACCATCGAAACTTAACGGAATGTTGACAAAACCTTGGCAGTTCATTTATGCATTTAAAACACATCCTAGATCCACCAAAAAGTTGGCCCCAAAGTTAAAATTGTGGAAATGGGAGCGACAGGGGTCCACGAATGTTTCCAAATAGCCAAGGAGGAAGGGAATTTCAGAGGGAAAGTTTTGAAACCATCGAAACTTAATAGAACGTTGACGAAACCTTGGCAGTTCATTTACGCACTTCAAACACATCCCAGATCCACCAAAAAGTTGCAGTTAAAATGTGGAAACGAGATTTATGGGTCCACGAATGTTTCCACCAAGGGAGTGAAAGGGAATCTTCGAGGAAAATTCTCTCACACTATCGAACTTAATGAAACGCCGACAAAACCTTGGCACCATTTACGACTTCAAACACATCCCGTGATTCAAAAAAAAAAATGTTCTTGCAAAGTAAAAATGTGGAAACGGGGAGCACCTGGGTCCATGGATGTTTCCAAACAGCCAAGGAGGAAGGAAATTCCGGAGGAAAAGTTCTGAAACCATCGAAACTTAACGAAACATTGACGAAACCTTCACAGTTCATTTATGCACTTCAAACACATCCCAAATCCAAAAAAGATTGCCCCCAAAGTCAAAAATGTGGAAACGGGAGCGACGGGGGTCCACGGATGTTCCAAAACAGCAAGAACAAGACAAAAGGCAGAAAAGGGGACGGTGGACCTCATTTCTCCGCAGATTTGAATACCCCAAGTAGGTGAATTTGGGTAGGGGATTTGATAGTTTGAAGGCACATGACCAATTTGAGCTTGGAAAATGGGGCACACAAAACAAGATAGGAGCAAATCAGCCTTTCGGGAGAAAAAAAAGGGGGTCCCTGCCTACAGCGGGGCGTGTGTACAAAACATGCACAACAAGAATATATCTTTCCCTACCAATCCTTGTATTATTCAACACTATCCTTGCATTGTTGTGAATCCTCAACAATGTTATCAATCAATCAATCAGATCAATCAACTTTATCTTGGCTATCAACATCTCAAAGAGATCATCGATATTTGTTTCTGCGTCATCATCAACATCAAAATCAACATTAGTCTTTGAACCAATGCAATGAGTACATTGCTTCAAAGTGGGGAAAAATGTAGACACCTAAAAATGTCTTAATGGATCACATTGGCTAACTAACATCAATTTGTCCTCAAACCCGTCCTATTTTTACTTGTTTAATTAAATAAGCTTAATTATTTAATTAAATGCCTTATTTTCACCTATTAATCTAATTGACCTAATTGGGTTAATTCACCCCCTCTCACATTGACATTTCACCCGATTTAATTAAATAATGCAAATTATTTAATTTTAACCCTAAGTCCTCTTATTTAATTAAATAACCTAATCTATTTAATTAAATATCATATTTGCATCTCCTTTTCATTAAATAAATCAATATTTAATGAATATTCTCACATTCCTTATCTTTCACATTCAAATTTAGTTTTACTTAACTAAATTGCTAATTTCCATCTCATCCACTTGCATAAGAATATTACAAAGGAATATTCTCCTATTTTCCTCCAAAAAAGGTAATGATTACTCCAAAAAAACTTTGAAACAACTTTTTAAATTTGTTGCAAAGTGTGTTTATTTGCATCATTGTGAGCCCTTGATCTTTTCTTGATCCATGTGATATTTGATTCTCACCCATTGATGAGAATCCTTGATCCATTTTTCATCCTCCTTTCATTTGTGACCATTGATAGATCAAATCAATCTCATCCATTGCTTTTTCATTTGATCTCCATTAAATCGATTATTTAATGAATATCATATAATTTCCCTAATTTGCATAATTGAAACTTTGTTTTAATTATCAAATTACCAATTTTTCCACTTGCAAGGGAATATTCCTCCTTTGCACATTCCTCCAAAAGGGGAATATTCCCATGGAATATTCCTTCCCCTTTTGCACAATTAAACTTTGTTTTAATTTGTAAAATATCTATTTCCTCACCCATGAGAATATTCCAAAGAATATTCTTTCTCCTCACTCATTTGCAAAAGGGAATATTCTTACAAAACTTCATGTGCAAGCTAACTCAAAACTTCATGTGTAAGTTAACTCAAAAATTCTCATGCAAGTTAACTTGTGACCTCTTGTACAGGTTAAAAGTGTGTTTGTTTGGATGAATGTAAGCCCTTGATTAAATATCAACTTGCATTTTCAACCCTTGATGAGAATCCATGATCAGTGCCTCCAACTTCTTCCATCATTGACCATTGATTAGCTTTTTTGATCTTAACCCTTCATTTCTCATTTGCTTTCCTCTAAATAGGTCATTATTTGGAGACAAATGGATCCATATTTTAACAAAAAACGTATGTTGTTTAAATCATTTTCACTTGCACTCACATTTAACATCATTTTAACTTTATTTACTTGCATATTAACTTAGCTTCCATTAATGACTTCCATGATAACAAAGATGCATACATTTAGCATATTTTGTTAATTAGGATTTTAATCTTTTGAAACTTGGATACATTTAGAGTAGATTTGCATACACCCATATCAATCATCTTAGCATATATCATGTTAATTTAGTATTTAAATTATATTTTATCACATATCTCTCATGGTTTTTGTTAGCTCTCAAAAACACTAGTTGAAAAACCTCAAGAGGTTGACAGGATCTTGGTACGTTTTTAGGCTAATGAACAAGGCCAAATAATGTATTTGAACCTTCTTCTCTTCAGGCTCTGCCAGACCTAGGTGGTAATACCTATGAAAATGAAGTAGACTTAAACTATGTGACTTAATTAAATCTATGTATCTATCACAGTGGTATAAAGTGTAATAGATGATGGCGTATTGACTATTTTACTCCTAATCTAATAATTGAAATGTGAATGTTTTGAATAATATTTTATGAAATTCTAGAATGGAATTGGTATGACCAGTGCCTACTTCTATTGGGTTAATGGAGTCAAGAGGTGAAAGATATGTGACTTACTGGCTACAATTCTAATTGCTTGCATTTGTGAATGTTTATACCTTGTATAAACATGGAAGAATGCAACTATCAAGTTCTTCTTATTGATCCAAATGACCTTTTCTAGATTACTATGATTAATTAAAAGAATTTAATCCTTCCTTGGAGGAGCCAGGTAACTGAACCACAAAAGAACAAAAAATGTGCCTTGATAAATTGAAGATATCCTTGATACATCAATTTAAATAATAAGTAAATGTCAACCTTGAAGACAACCAGATAATACTTTCAATTAACTCAACAAATAATTGACACCGTAATTGGATCACCAATTTAAGCCTTCTTGTCCATTATATTATTTCAAAATATTTTGCAATACACAACATGATCTATTTCAACAACTGATCAACCTATCCAACTAGCTACCTACTGCTTCTATCTCTCTGATGATTTTATTTCATCTTACATAAATACATTGTTCTTTGAGGGTTACAACTCTTCACAACATTCGTTTAGTGCAACTATTCTTTTTGGTGTAGCTCTTCATTTAATTATTCTTGGAAAAATAAAATATTTAATTAGTTTCCTTTGGAAAATTAAATATTTTAACTTTAATCTCCATTTTTTCATTTTCGCGTAAAAATAATTTTGGTAATTATCCTTTGCTGGCAACTTTTATATTTCCACCAATTAAAAAATAAAAAGTACTTGTTCTCGTAGCTTCTTTAGTGAAAAAACATTCCATTTTATCTTGCTTGATTAAAAAATTTCACCCGATATAATAAAAATTATTACATATCCTTTTAATCCTATTGGTGAAAATATTCCAACTCCCTATGCAAATATTTTATAGATTTTACATTGTATTCTTTCTTGGGTAAAATAATTATCTTCTTTATAATCTCCACAGTGAAAAAGTGAAGATTATATTCTTCAAAGAAATATTGTTTTCCTCGATAGTTATATTTTATTCAATCTTTGTCCTTTTGACCATATGCACTCTCGTGTCGGTGAGACTTAAAGCATCGTTGAGACTTATTTTTTCTTTCCACCGATCTTGCCTCTTTCACCGATAAAATTTCTCAATATTGTCAGGCTATCACTGGGACTGGGTATTCTACTCCACCGATGGGCATTTCTCTCAGGGATAGAACTCACTTTGAATAATTCCCTTTACTCCCACAATTTGAGCTCATCTGCAACTTGGTTTCAGTTGTTATGAGTGAAAAATCTCAACTTGTTTCATGTATTTCAACACCAAGATACATTTACTCCTAGCTCATAAATTCCCACAATTCAAATCTTTGTGTCGAGCTCAATTTTATGTTTTGATGTTGACTGATGTGATTGGTGTGTTTTAAATGACCCAACGGCTTAGTTATTGCACTACCTCATGTCATTTTCCACTCTCCTATGGTACTGCAGTGTATCTTCAGTACCTTTCTTCAATGTACTGCTCTATTGCGAGCTATGTCTTGACCCCCTGAGGTATAGCGGTATAGTGTGTAGGATGCGGTATATGGTAGTGGCTCCTCTCACCATCCTACCGCAAGCTGCTTGGGGATTAACTGCGGTAGAGAGGTGATAGGGCAGGGTTGGTTGAGACAATCATTGTCCCATGCTCTGGGTCACTCCTAGGAAAACCCCTTTGGTGTTACTCTCCACCTTCTTAACCTATAGGTCCTAAAGCTTGTTAGGCACCCCTGGTTCTCCCGGCCAACCCTACTCCACACCTGACTTGGCACCACAGTCTGCAGTTTTGTGGTCCGAATTAGGGCTTTTTAGGCCTTTTCTTGGACAGTTAGTGATCTGTCTGCCTCCTTCAACCACCAAATGATTTGGTGAAGACTCTTCCTTCCTGCCAGACCTTTTCCAAGACCCCTGCATCCACTACACACCTTGGGTTGCAAATGAATTGATACCCCTGCAATGTTAGGGCTTGGTTTTTTGACTGTCTTCCCTAACCGGGCACTGTCAAGCTCGCCTAGGGAAGGTCTTTCACCATGTATCCATGCTTCCTAAAATCTCCTAACACTATCTTATATACAAGCATGGAGCTTAGCCTCATTTCCCATGAGCTATACACCTGGTATAGTGGAAAACAAAGGTCTAAGACTCCATGAATAACAGTCTATCAAGTTGATCAACAAATAAAGAAAACAAAACCTACTAAGAACAATACTATGCAACGATGAAACAACACCACCAACGACCACAAAAATCTAGTAAGATAGATGCCACACGTTTCACACACTGGTCAAAGCTTGAAATCCTCCATTAACACACAAATAAACACTAAAACTAGAAAAATTGCAACAAACTCAATGCTCTTCCATATGAACAGTAAACACAAACTGATACAATGCTTTGTCCAACCCCAAATCCAATTTTAGGCTCTTCTTTTAAAGGTTCCTAGGTGGTTACATCTTCCCTTGGTCGGACATAACCACCCAATTTGGCCAAAATTGCATAATTGCAACATTTTGGCTTTATTTCCCAAAATCTAGTGATTCCTAATGAAAACCAATTTAGAAACCCATTCACTCCACCATTCACTACTGATCACCCTTCATTCTAACATCTTCTAACATCACTAACTCAAAACAAAAATGGTCAACATGACCTAGAAGTTTAAAAACTCAAAATTGCTTCCTAGGCTTCCAAAATTGCCTAGTGTTTTCCAATGCTCTCTAGGTGCTCCTGCACCAAGAGGTATGGTATGGGTGTTATGAGGGGGGGCTAATGTGATAGCGGTATCGCGGTAAAGGGTAAAAATGACTTTGTGAATGGCGATAATGTGATTTATTATGAAAATAAGAGTGGGAATTTTGGATTTTAATTGATAAAATACTTAGAATTTGCACAAAATTTTAGGCTCCAATAGTGGCTCCCTCTGGGGATGTATGCCCCCTGTGGAAATAGCTAGAATCTAGGTCTCTGGGATAGCAAACCAAGGATTTTATCCATTGAGCAACAGACTCAAACTCCTTTCTGTCATGTACTGATATGGTTTTTAGAAAGAACTACACCACAACTGATGACACAAGGCCACCAAAAATAAAAGGCCCCTATTTTCCTCTGTCATACACCTTATTTTGATATGAGTTCACCAAATCCTTCTTGAGAACACTCATGCAATAAGCCTTGTTATATCTACCACCATTGGAAACTTTCAAGATGACACTACCTTCAACACTGTTCACATTTCCTTTTTCATTTTTTGATTCAGACTTAGGCATAATTTGAAATTTGTTACTATCATGTGACAAACTCATGCCCCAATACCAAGAAATTTTATTCTTAATGCCAAATTCTTCATCATTTTGGTCACTGCCATGCATTATAAAATAGTCTCCCAGCTGAACTGAAAATTGAAAATCTAAATTTTCTCACATGGTTCTGAGAAATTTGCCACATCAACATCTTAAAAAATAATCAAATCTGAAATAATTTTTATTTCTTCTATATCACTAATTAGTGGTGATACAAACCCATGATTCATACAATCATCATTTTTCACATTCAATCCAACTGATGCTGGGGATGAAATTTCTGAATTATTTTTATGTATGTATTTTTGGTATTCCATTGCTAGCAAGTCTAAAAATTTTTCACTACTGAGTGAACATGTTTCTTCATCAATCTCCTTGCTGTTGTTTTCTTCTCTTTTCTTATCATAAAAAAATGGTAATTCAAATGCATCAATCTCATGTTCATTTGCTTCACAAGTTGGTGCAATATCTCAATTATCAGAAAATACTTCATTCTCATCATAAAGTGGATTTGAATACACAAGAAATTCATTTTTTGGTACACCTTGGAAAAATATCATCTGGTCTTCTTCTATCTCTTCATCATACAATGGATTTAAAAAAAATTGAAAACCATTTTTAAGTGTACAAACCTCTTCCTCATCCAATGTGTCTTCATGGTACTCAACTGCAGGTGGATGTGTTATCTGTTCACTATTAAATGAACTTGCATTTTCCATTGCTTCTTCCTCCTAATCTCCATAAGAACTGCAAGAATCATTTTTTTGTAGATCAAAATCCACATGTTCACCTTCATAATATGAATATTCAATGGATCCCTCATAACATGCACTTCTCTCATAGTCACAATTTGTTATGCAAGAGAGACCTTCTATATCTTCATCCTCATTATGTAGATTGTCATAGGAATTATTTTCACTTGTACGTGTCTCATCTTCTAGCTGTATTGCTTGATCAGTTTCTCCATACTCATCAGTGATTTCACCGTTCTTGTAACTTTTCTCATCTATTATACTGATCAACTTATTCATTTGGTCTAGAGTAACTGGCTTCAATGACTTAGGCCAATGAATGGAGTTGGGATCATATACCCTCATGAACTGCTCAATGAAGTGTAATACAGACTTATTAGGTAGGGAGCTAATAGGTATTTGCATATAGGCATCCACCATTCAGCTAAACAAATCATTCCCCCATTCTCCTTTATGTCTCCTTATATCAAAAAATGCATCTAAGGGGAATATGCATTTTTTTGATTTCATGATGGGATTTTGACCTCTTTGCTGAGTTTGTGAATACTCATCATCTTCTTCCTCGAACTGTTGATTCTGATATACATTTTGCTGCAGGTTTTGATTGACACTTCCAAGAGGGATGCAATTGTGTTGCACATTTTGATATGGTTTTTGGTATTGATATGTGTTGTGCCCTTAGCACACACGCCCCGTTCGGAACGGGGACCCTCTTTTCTTTCGCCTCGTCGGGTCCTTTGGGGCTGCCTCGTTTTGCATGCCCCTCTTTTTTTTGATGTTTTATATGGTCGATGTTGCTTCAAAGTTCCATCATAAATCGATCATGCTCCGCTTTGGTTTTTGTCGCTTCTTCGGGCCCTTTCTGGGGTCCTCTTACATTTTGCCTCTAGAATGGTTCTGCCCTTCCTCGGTTCCCTTCTTGGCTTCCCTTTATGACACCGGCCCTCGGGCGGCTTGTTAAGGCCCGCCACTCTGGGGTTCAGCTTCTCTCACAGTTCACTGAATCTTGCACAAATTTTGGGGGGCGCCGCCCCGTCCTTCGGGCCTCGGGCCCCGGAAGTCCACTTCCGAACTTCCGTCTCGGGCTCACCGTCTGCAGCGGTGAGCCTTCGACAGCCTCCCGCCCCTCGGGCCCCGCCTGAGGTTTTTCTGCCAGTGCTTTCGTTTATCCCTATCTGTCGCGGGACCTTCCGGGCCCGGCCGCCTGGAGTTCCGTTCTCAGAATTTCGTGACGGTTCCGCCGTCCTCGACGGAGGACCTCTGTCAGCTTCCCGCCCTCCGGGCCCCGGGCGTTTCCTCGCAGCCGCCGTCCAAAATCACTGGAAATCATGCGGCGGCCGTCACACCACGTTGTCTCGGCCGTCGGGCCCCGAGGCCGCCGCCGACCTAATTCAAACTCACCAAACTTTTCCCGTGGCCGTATGATCATTAAATGCGGGTATTAATGGCGGTTGGGGTATAAAATGCCCAACCCACCAAAATCATTTTTATAAGCAGGAATTGGAGTGAATTGGATAGACCATCATCTGGAGCCCACCGCAATCAGCAGCGTCACAATCCTCGACATCAACTTCACTCCATCGCCCCCTAGTAGATCTCACGCCTCACCACTTAGCGTATTTGAGGTAGGCCATCCCCGTTTTCCCTCCCATCTTTTTTATCATTTTGGGGGATTTAAATGAATTAAATAATTGATTAGAGTGGCATAAAATTGAAGAGCACCAAATTGCGCCCATAACCCGTGTCTTGAAAATTGTTAAACCTAGTAGATATGCCCTCGCCGCCGATTCAGAACTTTTTGGTTGCGCGGCTGTTCTTCACGCAGGGTGATCAGGCCCCCCAGGCCCGCGATCCACCTTCGCCATTCGCTCTTAAGCTTTGATCGCCTATGGGCTGCAAGTCGCCCCTCTGGGTCTGGTCCTTCAGACTTCCCTGTCTGGGGTTCCGTCCTCATCTTGTCGTGCTTAAATCACAAACTCATGTTGCCTCCCGACCTCCGGGTCCCGCCGCACGCCTTGCCGTGAAAATTGAAACCAAGCGGTCCTCCTTTTTAGGCGCCGTGCCCTGTGCCTCAGAGTCTGGCCCCCGGGTTCCATGGGCGATTTCTTTCTTCAAGTGGGAGTTCGCCCCGGGCTTCCCCGCTGACTCGAGCTCGCCCTCGACTCACTGCTGAACCTTGGCGACACATGCTGCTGACACCTTTCGCCCCGGATCTCGGGCTCCATGGCTATTTTTGCCATTTAACCCTGGACCTTTTCGGGCGGTCCTGCCTGCCGCCTGGGCTTCCCGTGACTCCCAGCCTTTGTCATCGCTGCTTGGCTTGTTCTCCGACTCCAAAGAAGCTGCTCTCGGTCCTGAAGTCTCGGATTTCCGTCTCGCTGAAGTCCATGGATCTCCTCCCCATTGAATCTTAGCCTATCCACTCCTAGATCCGGGACTTCAAGCCTGCCGTTTGGGGTCTTACAACTCACCGCCAGGACCTTCCCGGGCCCTGGACACCGAGTTCTCGCTTCGGAATTGCGGACGGTTCCGCTGCCCCTCACGGCAGGACTCCCTTCCTCGGGCCTCGCTTCCGGCCCCTCGCCTTCCTCGCCACCGGGCCGCTCAAAATCAATCTAAAATTCACGGGCGGCGGGTCGTAAGCACGCTTTTCCTGGGGCCTCGCCTCACACTAACAGCCGCCATTCAATGATAAACTTAACGCCGTCAGCTTTGGCTCCTCCTCGGACTCTCGCTGGATTTCCACTGGATTTCGCCATTGCTTCATCATTACCAATAACAACCATCTCCCTTCGATAAATTTTCCCTGCTTTTGAAACCTCCGGCTCCTTAGATCGATCCGCATAAACTCAAATCGTGACCTTACTTCTCACCTTACATCCTGTAATTTCTTCCCAATCATGGGCCTCCCTAAACAATAAAATTTGACTGGGCAGCGTGTCTCCAGATTTCCTTCCAGGCAGCATTCCTGCCAGGGAAGTCCGGCCCTCCGGGCCCGGATTGTCCAAATGCCCTGAAACGAAGATCAATAACGTCTAAGGATAAAATTTATGATATACCTGATTGCTTATTTAGATGTTATGCTCAAAATATGGACTAACATGAACGCTTTAATGTTTTATTGTGCTGACTTTGCCCTTGCTTGCAGGATATATGGAATCAGCTGCAGGAACTTCAGAGGCCTCCGCCGAAAAGGATAAGGGCAAGAAATCAGGAAGGACCCCTCGGGGAAAAGAAGATAAAGATCAGATGAAGTTTCAGTTCCAGGGTGAGCCGCTCCAGTCGAAGGTCTCAACGGACTGGAAGGAGATTTTAGATACGAACATTGGTCAGGTTGACATAGATGAATTCACTCAGAGGGTCAAGGTCAACCTGACAATGAAAAACGCCAGACTAATACGGCAGAGTGGAATTTCCAAGGCAACCGGTTTCCCTCCCTCGCTCGTAGCGCCCGAACTAGTGATGGCTTGTCGAGAAGCCTATCAAACTGACACTAGAACGATTGTGGATAAGGAGGGAAACATCCTCATGGACATGTCACCAGAGGGAATCACGAAGACATTCCACATCCCCACATTCCTGCACATGGAGGTTCCCACGTTAGAACAATGCCAAGTGGCGTGGGATGCTAATCCGTCAGGGTGCAAGAAATCAATCAACCTCCTTTGGCTTAAGGAGAAACGGGGCAGCGCTGCGAAGGTTCCCAAGGAACTCTTCCATAGTGATTTCCACGAGGACTACCACGACCTGGTAACTATGCTGAGCAGGGTCATGGGTCTCCCAGCAGCCGCCTACTTCCAAGAATGGATGGCCTATTACATTGAGCAGATCCTGTGGGGGAATGAGGACGTTAACACCAAGGTCTCATTCGACTGGGGAGGCATCATTAGCAACTGCTTCCATGAGCAGTTTGTCAACGTCAAGAAGAGTTCTAAGTTTTACATGACCTCCTACCTCGTCTACTCCCTGGTAGGTCAAAGACAATACAACAGGTTATTTGTGGCACCAGATCAGGGGCACAGGCGAGGGCTCAAGCCATTTGACAAATATCCTCAACTCCAATACCGCAACTTTAAAAAGGAGTACTGCTGGGTCAATGACGCCTTCATTGGCTATATCATCAGATTGATCACCGGGGACTTCGAGAGGAGAGTCTCCCACAGGGCTAGAGCGCTCTTAAAAGAATATGCTTTCCTGTTCATCTAGTTCCCCAAGTTCACCTACATCCAGGCCCAGGGTTTCACGGAACGGCCAAATAGATTGCCACGGTACCCGAATGACAGGATTATCCTCCTGTAGCTTTCTCGATAGCTCCAACACATCCAGGCCATCTTCAGCAATAAGCACGTAGCAGGGATCTCCTATCCCATGACCCTTGGCCAGGGCCTGTACCGGTTACAGACTTCTCAATGCTCCAGTAATTTTGAGAAGGAGCTTAAGGAATATCATTTTGACTGGTACACCGCGCGCCCATGGATGGACCCTCACGGCCACGTCAGGAAGGCACTGGGGCTGGCATATGCCCACTAATACCACATTGAAGACTTCTGGGCTGACTGCAAGGATGACAAGGAGGTGTTCGCCTGGCACTACATGCGCATGATGGTGCTGTTCCTGAGACGGGTGCAACCATTCCCGGTGCCGGACCAGGTCGAAGAGGACGAGTCCACGATCATGCACCCAAGGTACCCTACAGTTGCTAACCTACCAATACCGTCGATTGACTGGGACGAACAAGAGGTCGATGACCTGGACACCATAACCCAGCCGATTCTCACTCGCACTAAGGAGTGGGTCGATGGGCAGGTGGCGCACCTAAAGCGGCAAGGAGTAGTCCTAACGTATGAAGGGCTCAAGAGCGAGCCAAGCGCCACGGAGGACGTTGCCGCCACCACGTTAACTGGTGAGACCTCCAAGTCTCCCCCCGTCACCAGATCCCAGAAGAGAAAGGGAGCGGAGACTGCACAGTCTGCAGATCCCAATGAGCAAGCAAAGAAAGAAATGGGAGGCTCATCTCCCAAAAGGATCAAGCAGATAGTGGCTACGACAGAATCACAGCCTCCCTTGGCTCTCCCTGCCCCTCCTGTTGCACCGTCTGCCTCCCAAGCTATGGTCTCCGCATCTCCGCCGGCAGTGGACATTTTTTTCCATCTTGCCCCTTCGCCCCCGGCCAGGTCAGTAGTCATCATTGATTCCTCCTCTAGCGTGACCACTCCTCCTTCCTCTGCTACCATGTCTCCAATTACCTCCCTCCCTCTGGCAACAATAACATCGCCTATTCCAACTGCCGCTATGCCCGAGGCCCTTACGAGACATATGCAAAACCTCCCCCTTGAGCTTTCCTAAATTTTAATGAACCCCGCACTCCAAGCAGCCCTCGCCCAAGCCCTCGCAACAGCTCAGCCTTCACAACCGCCAACAGGGCCGCCAGCTATGGAAGCTACAATGCAGATTTCAAAAGAGTTGGAGGAACGAGAGCAAGAGGCCTCAAAGTCTATTGAGGAGGAGACCGATGAGTATTATGAGTGCCCCGAGTACGAGCACCGAACCATCGACAAGGTGGTCTATGAGGAAGAAGAGACAGGCTCTTCCGAGAGCAGAGATGAAGAGGATGGCTCGGGTGTGAAGGAAATCATCCAAACATTTGATGATGACCTTGAGGAAGAGTTGGCGCAGCAACCAAAGGACGTTGGGGAGGAAGTAGAAAGGTCACCACATGGTGAAGAGGGGCAGCCACCAGAGGAGCAGCCACGAAAGGATTTACCTAAGGCCGAGACCCATACTGTAAAGAGCCCTGAGGCCGAGGCTACTAAAGAGAAGAAGGAAGAAGAGGTCGTGAAAGAAGAAAGTCCCACCCGACAATTGTCCACCAAGTTGTCCGTCAAACACCTCGTATTCATTCACGACTCCGATGAAGAGGAGGAGGATGCTACTAAAGAGAAAGAGAAGCCCCAAAAGGAAAAGGAGGCAGAAGTCTTGCCTCTAACTGAGAAAGGTGAGGGCAGCCATGATGCGCCCAGGGATAAATCTGCTATGCCCGATTGGTTGGAGAAACAACTTGAGAAGATGACTCCTATTTTGAAGGACCCGAGGGCAAGATTGGAGGCCATCTTGGCTTGATCCCTGAACACGACAAAGAAGGAGAAGAAGCCCAAGGTCCGTTCCAAAATAACAATGGACGCTTCTGGTTCCCGAGC
>VDFB02341086.1:0-15454 GCA_007258455.2 Sequoia sempervirens | reverse complement strand
TTCCTTCAAATTTTGAAATGCCTTATCACACTATTCAGTCCACAAGAATTTCTTACCCTTTCTTTGTAATGAAGTGATTGGATTTGCAATTTTTGAGAATCCTTCTATGAATCTCCTATAATATCCTGCAAGTCCCATAAAACTTCTTACCTCAGACACATTTTTTGGAATTGGCCATTCCTCTATGGCTTTTATCTTATCCGGGTCTACTGCGATACCATCTTCTGAAATGATGTGACCTAAGTAATGTATTTTCTTTTTAAAGAATGCACATTTTGATAGCTTCCCATATAGCCTATGTTCTCTCAACCTTTGCAAAATTAACTGAAGATGTGCTAGGTGTTCCTCCTCATTTTTGGAATAAATCAAGATATCATCTAAGAAGACCAAGACAAATTTATCCAAGTAATCATGGAACACACTATTCATCAAGTTCATAAAGGCAGCTGGAGCATTAGTCACACCAAAAGGTACAATTGTAAACTCATAATGCCCATACCTTGTTCTGAAGGTTGTTTTCAGGATATCTTCTTCCTTTATCCTGAGTTGGTGGTACCCTGATTGAAGATCTATCTTAGAAAACACAGTTGCTCCTTTCATTTGTTCAAAGAGATCCTCTATGCATGGTAAAGGGTACCTATTCTTTATGGTGACTTTGTTAAGCATTCTATAATCAATACATAGTCTTAAGGTTCCATCTTTCTTTTTAACGAACAAAACCGGTGCTCCCCAAGGGGATACACTTGGTCTTATGAGACCTTTCCCAAGCAATTCTTCCAATTGCATCTTGAGTTCTACCATCTCAGCCGTGTTCATTCGATAGGGTGCCTTAGACACAGGTTCAGCTCCTGGAACTATATCAATGGAGAAGTCAAATTTTCTTTTTGGGGGTAGCCCTGGTAGTTCTTTTGGAAACACATCACTAAAATCTTGAAGGTAAGGAGAATTTTGGAGCGTTGGAGCATCGCCTTCTTCCTTTTCATCCATGGTAACCATGTATACTAGAGCCCCCTTTCTCTTTTCTCTTTTCATTTGCATAGCTGATATGATTTCCATACTTATAGGTCTATGTTTCCCTTGAATCACAACCCTTTTTCCTATATCATCTAAACATTCTACCCATTTGTTGTAACAGTCTACATTTGCTTGATGGTTTGTCAACCAACTCATTCCAATGATCACATCATATGATCCTAAAGGTGCCACATAAAGGTCTACCTTTGTATTAAAGTTAGGAAATTGTATTTCTGCATCGGATAGACACTGGGTCACCTCTTTAACTGCCTTATCCCCATACTGGACTGTCCATGATGATTCCATATGATTAACTTTAAATACATTTTTCCTTACAAATTCAGGTGAAATAAAACATTCAGATGATCCAGTATCTATTAGAATTGAGACTAGTTTCCCAAAGAGTGTACCTGTAGTCTCTATAGGCACATTTTGGAATCGAGTGCGTCGATTTCTTACTGCTGCATGAATCCTTTGTGTAGGTCCCCTCTGAGGTTGATTTGCTTTCATCTGACTTTGCATCCTTGGACATTCTCTAGCAAAGTGATTCCCTCCACACATGAAACATCCACTTGGTGGTCCTCGTTGCATTGGATTTTTAGGCTAGTTATTGTTTGCTTCATTGAGCCTTGGTTGATTTGTTGGCCCGTTATAGTTTCTTGGTTCATTTTTGTTGAAGTTGTTTTTGTAAGCATTATTCCCATTGTACCTTTGATTATGACTTGGAGGTGGTCTTCTTTCTGATGAATTGTTCCTTAGATTCTTGTTGAAGTTTTGATTCCTTTTGAATTCTTGTTTCCTCTTGAAATTATTACTCCTAAAAGATTGTCTCGCTGAAGTTAAAGCTTGTAACTTCCTCTCTTGCTTTAAGGATTTCTCTAACACTTCATTCATACCTTCTGGTCCATGCATGTCAACCTCTACTCCTATGTTGGTATTTAATCCCAAAATGAATTTCCTGGTTTGGCTCTTTTCATCTTGTTGATATATTGGCACATATTTTAGCAGTTTGGCAAACCTATCCCAATATTGTTGAACTGTCAGAGGTCCTTGTCAAAGGTTGTGAAACTCAGTCATCTTCTCATTGAAAAACAATTGTGGTAGCCACCTTTTACGAAAATGCTCAACAAATTGTTCCCATGTTATATCCTCCTTGGTGTACTTATTTTGTTCCTTCACATTAGTCCACCAGCTAGCTGCTTCACCAACAAGTTGGTAGGACCCCCATAAGGCCTTAGTAGTTTCGCTGAAATCTCTTAACTCAAAATACTTTTCCATTTCGTTAAGCCAATTTTCTGCCCCTTCTCCTAGTTGTTTCCCATCAAATTTCGGAGGGGTGATTTTCTTCAAGTCCTTAGTCAATTCTAGAATAGGATTTTCTCTCCTAGGTGCAATAACATCCATTATGTTATGCTCTGGATTATCTCCTTCAGGAGGGTTTTCAATTTGAGGTTCAACTATATTTTCAATATTATCTTGTCTTGTTCGAAGTTCTTGTACCGTTTGCTCCAAAGAGTTGATTTTATCTCTTTGTTCAGTTAACAGTTCTATTATTGCTTCAATCCCATCATGAGCCTGTGGTTCATCATCTTTGTTCCCTTTTGGCCTTCTACCGACACCAGCTCGAGTTGCCCTTCCCCTTGGCATTTAGAATTCCTGTTTAATTATTCTCATGTTAGTATGATTCCAATATTTGAGAAAGGATGTTTCTTTCATATAACTTTTAAAATACATATTTCAATTGCACGAGTCGTAGTAAGCTCAAGGCCTAGTTTTTGAATCTCGCTCTGATACCACATGTAAAGACCCAATTAATTTTTAACCGAAATACCACTCTATTTTTTTTTCAAGTATTCATTCACAAGTATACTCGGGAACTTCTATCCATACAGGATAGATATATCATCTATTCATACGGAACAGGAATTCACTTCATCTATTCATATGGAATAGGAATACATCTATTCATATAATCGGAATAGGCATCCACCTAAACGAGGCAGGCATCTATCATATGATAGGTATGTGCTCTGGCCAGAGTCTTGGACTCATCGGGATCATCTGGATCCTGAGTTGCTTCCCTGATGACCACACTTTCTACTAAAAGTGCACAAAGGTCGTCGTCCTCAGGGGTATGTAAAATTGTAATTTCTAAACCTGAAACCCGCCTCGGATTTTGGCCTAAGGGCCTCGGGGAATCAAGCAATCCATACGGGATTCTTCCGAGTATAGTTGCATGTATTTTGGTTGATTATCTCTTATAACTAGTTATGTGATCTCTCCAACCCTAAACCCCATTCCCGAACACCTGAGTACTGGGGGCATCCTTCGCTTCCCAGACTGCCTACATACCCTGCTTCCAAATGGGATCAAGGCGTAAAATATGTAGTTCTGTTTTCTAGGCTATGTTTATGTGAACTGTTATAAAGCGGGTACGCAACCCTTTCTAGGGTTTTTATTTCCCCTAGACAGTTCCTCTGCGGTTGCTACCCACGATGGGAAGCATGGATAATAAACGATCGCCTTGACCATTTATTGTTTATCTAATAACATTCATCTAACCCTACTCCCTAATGATGTTCGTCACCCTTGTCCCGTTTGACATTTTCATAATAACCATGCATTGATAAAAATAATTTCAAATCTGAACTATGTTGCACCATATAAAATTCATACTTTGGGTTTTCTAGGTTGTCACTAGTGGATTCGATTCATTATTATTATCTTGTTAGGTTATCGTTCCAAAGGGGATTTCCCCTCCCTTTGGATTTAATTAACCAATGTTCCTTATTTCTCCCCGACGGTTTATAGGGACGATGCCACAGACGTCGTTCTTGCAACTGTGTTAGGCTGTAGATGCAGTAGCCCAAACGCGACGGCATTACCCGTAAACGTGGGCCAGAGGCACCGTTAATACCGAACGCTGCTGTTTTTTTGTTTTTGTTTTCCATCTTTGATTAGTTTTCTTAAAGCTATATCTGACATACTTAATCTTAATAAGAGAAAGGAAATTCATAATGTATGGTAATTTTAACAATATTCATTAGGAATCTAAACCCATGATGATTAAATGAAACAACGAGCATTGGTCAATAGCTTGTAATAAGTTCTAATCTTAGTAATTAGGAGTCATATACATTGAAGGAATTATTTTACCATTTATTCAGTAGCTAAACCATATCCATTTATAAAAGTAATCCCAAACAACATAAATTAAGCAAGTACTTAAATTGAATGCATGCATTATTTCAAAAAAAATCGTAACCTATATTATTCCCTACTTCCCTTAGCAAGTTTATACAAGAAATCACTTTTTAATAACATCAATATTTGTTGCAAGGTTTATTGTCCTATCTTTTTAAACATATACACTTCTAGATAGTTTATGTAGCACTAGAAAATGAACATTTTCATGACTAAATTACGAAAAGTAATAAACTATCCATTAATTAGGGTTGTTTGATGAAGTTCTTATGTTGTCTATTTCTTATAGAAGGTTACTTCTAGGTAAGAATAGGTTTCATTTCATCTATATTTGAAATTGAAGTCTAGACCCAATATGTGTTAATAGAAGGTTTGCTAGAATTGAAAAAAAAATACTTGTATGCTTGGCTATAGTCAATCAAAGAGCAATATTAATAAATGTCTAGGAAACTTCTATTTATTTATTTATTTAACTCATTATATTTTATAAGTTCGAGTGTTTGTTTTAACTATCTATGTCAAAGAAGTTTATTGATATTATTACATGGTTTTTGGATTAAGGCTATCTTTAAATCTATTGAAAATTTCCAAGCCTAACCACACTAGATAACAATTACATTTTTCTAAAAATAAATATTATACTAAAGGAAACTATCTTCCTATAAATATTTCCTTAAAAGTACTTGAAAAAAAAAATATCTTGGAAAGTTAAAATGTTAACTAATCCTTTCTTTAAAGATATTAACCTGTACTATTCATCTAAATAGAATATTTGAAAAAGTTCATAAAATAAAATAGTTAAAAAAACTAATCTTTTTTTTTGAAATATTAACACCTACTATTCTCTTCCTCTTTTTAAAGGAAAGATTCCGTTAAGGCTACTTTCTTCCCTAGTATTTAGGCTTTAAAGAAGAGTGTGCATCTTATTAGCCTAAAGTTTAGGAAATCATGGGGAGAAGATTTTTACTTGTAGCTTTTTTTTTCTTTTTCTCATGATTCTAACGGGATGCACATTCCATCGATATGAAATATTTATATGAGGATGCACCCCTATCAACATGCCTAATATTTAGGAGAAGTGAAGGGCAATATCATTTAATTGATTTACTCTTAAGCTAAAAAGAAGTAACTGTTGTATGTGTTGCAAAATAAGGCACACGCATTAGAGTAATTTTTTTTTTCCCTTAGAATATCAATTTGGTGACAAGTATTGAATGAAAGAAAGAAAAATTATAATTATGTCAAAGATATTTTTTGAATCTCATAACCCTGATAATAAATAATTTTCTTATTTACCAATTGTTTCTTCTACATAATATTAACTGCTCTCATTTCTTCCTTTATAATGCTGCATTCTCACGATTTGCACAGTTACTAAGGATTCCTAATAGTAATGTTTTATTTAAATTTAGTTACTGCATGTATTAATTCCACTAGACTCAGATATTGGACTGATCATTATTTAAAAATCTTATTCAGGTGTGTATTGTATTATACACAAAAAAAAAAAAACCGTTCTACTCTTGAGATTGTGGAAAAAATGTTATCCAGATTAGCACTTTATATATAAAACAATATGAATCCATAGCCAAATTTAATGGAATTTATAAGTATGATAATAAGATAAGAAGTGGATTCCAGCGATACCACACACACAGTCATTTTAAAAAAAAAAAATGCTTTGAATCCTACCCTTAGCGTTGATTCCTGGTGGTTGATTCCTGGTGGGGGGTCTGAAGTAGGGAGGCGCCTAATACCCGCGTTCACCTCCTGCACAAATCTGCAGTATAACACTCCTCTAGAATCCCTTCCAAGACATCGAATACACAGGTAATCGGAGATGCCCCAAAACGTAGGCCCATACATTCAATTTATAGATAGAATTGCAATAAATTCTTTTCCACTGTAGTTTACGAGTTAGTTCTAAAATTTATTTTGGGCAGATGAAATAGAACTCCATGTGAATAATTTGGATGGGGCGAGGTTATAGTTGAGCGGCTGAAGACGGCAGGATGTGACCTACCAGTAGGTCTGTGTTGACTAAAAATTTAATTCGCTTATCTGGATCTGATTCACTATGCAGTTTTTATTGAAAACGTGGTCATAATGTCTATTTCTATTCATGCATGACGCCTTAAACTCCATAGTTGTCAACTGAATTTGGTCTCCATTCAAATTCTTCTCTCAAGTTTTCAATCAATAATTAATGACTGGCAAGATTTTCAAGAATACGAGTATTAGATTTTTAGTCCATTTAACATGTGTTCATGCATTAAAGTCTATCAAAATGTGCAGTAAAAGTTAGGGAAGAGGATTTTGATACTATCTCTACTCTCCTTTATTACTTAATGAGTAAGCATGACTTACTATTTTCTAGTGTTTTAGTGTTCTTTCATTATATTACTTTCTTTTACCATACTCACTCTTTCTTGTCATGGGGAGTGGAAACATCTAAATGGGGGTCTAAATTGAGGAAAATTTTAGTACAACTTACACCCTGTACATTTTCCTCTCCTCTGCGTGTAGGTGTGAAACGCTTCTCGGGAGAGCTAGCCTGGGTGAATGAATTTCTTGAGTGGATCAGTCCCTTGCCAATCTTACCCCTTTTTGCATCACTTTTATCAAGCATTAGAGAGCTTTTACTTTATATTGGGTTAGTTTTGGCCTCAAAGTGGTGGTAGAAGCAGTCAGTGGTTTAGCTTCTTGTTTTCCTAGGCTTTAAACTCTTCTTGTCTCCTTTTAGCCCTGGATCATATGATGTTAGTGCACTTGAGAGACATTAGTGACGCGGACGCTGTCATCCCAGGACTGCTTTCTGCCCTTGGCAAAGAGCTTCCTAAGATGTAGTGTTGAACTTGGTAAAACTATCTCGCCTAGCCTCATCTCAGAGTAAATCAGAGGGTGGGACGAAGGACTTCAAGTAGTCCTCTACCATTCTTGGTCTCGATTTCCACCACATTGCTGAGGTAAGTTAGGTAGCCTTCCACATATTGCCCCTCCATGACTCTGGGCCTGCATGTGGTAGTCCCCTCCTTTCTCTATCATTCTCTTTGGTGAACTCCCACGAAACCCCGGGGTTTGGCTCCCATTTTTGTGGATAATCGGAGCACCTCTTTCCTTGTAATTCTAGGAGGTTGTAGGTGTGATTTTTTGAGGGGCTGTCGCTTTACAACCTTCCAACCCAGCAACCCCTAGTTGGTGTAGTTGGAAGGTTATGAAGGTGTTGCATAAAAAAATCATAATTGGGTCACAAACTTATCCTTTAACCATTAGGGACTCTGTGGTAGTATTGTTTAGTGTGTGTAATGGCCTCCTTCCTACATCAACCTATCCCCTTTGTGTAACCTATGGATAGTGGTAATGGTATAACCTTCACATCACATGACTTTCTAATGGGTTTTAACAGGGATCTGTCTCCTCTCTATATCCCTGCATGAATTAGTGGAAACATCATAGCAGGTGTTCTCATTGATCCGACATCACAAGTAAACATAATAACCAAGAAGATCATGATGATCAACTTCCTACATAAATATGGGTACAATGCACCTATGAGTACAATCTACATGCATGACAGGATTTATGTGCTCCCTTTAGGTAGTATCATCCTTTTGGTTTTTGTTGGGCCTAAATCTATGAAACTCCTATTTGACATTTCCCCTAGGTCTTGTTAGTGTAATTAATTAATTAATTATTACACTAGCATAAGTTAACTTAGGTCATGCATCATTTAGTCCTAGGTTATATTTTAATAAATCATTTAATTAATGGGGTAATATTCCCTTCCATGTTTGTAGGGATAAGATTCCTTCTAGAAGATGAGTTGTCCTTCTATAACTTATTTCAACATTTAATAATTTTCTAGATAGGGTTCACATGTTGTCACATGTTGTTAGATCATGACACATGGCAACATCTCTTGGGTCTTAGATTTTCCTTCTTGCATATATAATCAGGCATTTTTCTCATTTGTAACATATCATCATATCATATCATATCAATATAGAATCTTTATTCAACATTTCATTTTTGCAACACTTTCCTTTGTGGTTGATTATCTTTCATGGAAAAGGTACTTCATTGAAGATTTCAGAGCTTCAGGGACTATGCATCCATAATCTCAACATGGTATCAAAGCTTGTCTAGTGAAACATCAACCCTTGATCAAGGAAGTTGGAGGCATTCATGCAAGTTTTGGGAGCTTGGTGTTGCAAAGCAGTTGGTTCTTCCTCGGCTGCCGATTTATGGGTGCACATCAAGGCTCTCCTCCTCACTCCTCTCCACATCTAGTCCCCTAAAACCCTATGATCACCCGCCACTCTACAAAACCTGCAGTTATATCATTCAGAGCCTCC
This sequence comes from Sequoia sempervirens, assembly GCA_007258455.2. Taxonomy (NCBI): domain Eukaryota; kingdom Viridiplantae; phylum Streptophyta; class Pinopsida; order Cupressales; family Cupressaceae; genus Sequoia; species Sequoia sempervirens. Next base: position 6,881 of record VDFB02341086.1, on the reverse strand, counting down.
TGAGGTACAATCTAGGCCATTCCTTGTACCATATGTACACATCCTGAGGGAAAATCTCTTAGTTCTCTTCCTAAACAGCCACCTCCCTCTGTGGTAAAAAATTGGCTATTTCAATTTAATTTTATAGTCTTTTAAATCAAACCTACAAAGGAATTTCGCAATTAAATTCTGCATCAAGAAGGTATATTTTCTATGCCACGTTTGTGGCTAATTTTGTAGAAAGGCAAATTAACATTCAAATATTTTATCAGGAATATCTTTATCGTTGAGTTTGTTTTGCATTTTGAAGAAGCTGCAAAATTAATTGTAACTAAAATTTGTCATTTTGCATAATTTAATTCTTTTGTCGGGATTTTATTTGTGTCATCTCTTATGATCACTTTCCTGCATCGATCAATTTGCACATCGGGTTTCTCCACATACCACCAACATCATCCTTCGTTCACTAGCCCCCATCGACATCATTCCTTCTACCAAATTTTTCTTCCCGACGACCACTCATCGTGCACCGTCAAAGTCTCAAGCCCTTGTCGTAGATATCGCAGTCTCTTGGAGATCCAAGGGGCCCGCTACCTATGATCGATGCAACCTTCACTAGTCGCGCCACCTAGCTCCTCATCCACAATGTCGGTCTGACACCACCCATCCGATAGGTGTTTATTTTTTTGTCCCACCTACGCTTGCGGTCAAATCATTGACCAAGGGCATATTTTTTGAGCCGCCAAGCCCTTCAATTTTGTACCTAGTTAGCTAGTATAGGTTCATGCAAGTAGTGATATTCCAGAGGGCATAACTTCCACATATGATATTGAAAATCTAGAAATGATATATTGTTGCAAAGCTCTTTGAGTCTACTTTCTAGAGGTGTGCTCCATTTTTATAGATTCTGCTTCTATCAAAAAATATTCTTAATTGAAGTGGAAACCCTATTTTTTGGGTTTAGAGGCAATTTCTAGTCTTTCAGTTTATTTCAAAGGCTTTAGTTTAGTTGATTGTTCATCAGTTATCTGCTTTCAACATTTTTTGTTAGAAATATTTTGTCTTGGATTGTTGTTCTCCTCTAATGGCTGACACAGGATTCAAGATTCATACTCCTCATAACTATCACACATGGAAGGTCATTATGCAGAGAATTCTCTAGTCCAAGGGACTCTGGTCCACTTTGAATGAGAATCAACCTCATCTAAGCAAAGAATAGGAAAAATTCTAGCATTAGATTAAGTGTGAAGATGCTATGGGGCTCATTTCTCTACATGTCTCTAACTCTTTATTCTTTCATTTTGAGGGGTGCAAGACTCACAAGGAGGTTTAGGAAAAGCTCAAGTATCTCTTTGGTTATGTTAGTGATGTACGAGGTTTGCAATTGGACGTTGAACTTGCTTGACTCACCATTGATCAATTTACTTCCATCGAAGACTACTTGGTAAGATTCAATTCTTTAAGGACTCAAATTTCTGGGTGTGGCAAAGATAAATCTGACAAAGAGTGTATATTCATGATCCTATCTAAGCTAAGAGGTTCCTTCTCCTACTTTGCTACCTCTTTTTATTCCACCATGGATGGTCTTGGTGATAGCTTTTTTATGCCATCATTTGAGACATTTTGTTAACAGTTGACTCGAGAACAATCCCAGCTCAACCAGGCTGATACATCCACAAAATCCCATGCATTGGTGGCAGACCATCAAAAGGAAAGGGAAAGCACAAAGGAAAATCAAAGGCATGAGCTTCTTTTGAATCATCATCACAACATAAGGAAGAAAAACCAAAGAAGGAGAGGCTCAAGTGCAAATTTTGTAATGGGCTTGGTCACATTGAGGATACATGTTTCAAGAGAGAGATACATGAGCTAAGGTAGATACTCATAGATCACAACATCTCTCTCCCTCCCACAACAATCAAATCTCCTCACTCCTCCTCTCATTAAGTGTCATCATTAGGTATTGCCGGAATTGCCACTGTTGAAAATCTTGGTAAGGGGAATTCTTTGATAATTACTTTGGTTGATAACAGAGAAGGATGGGTTCTTGACTCTGGTGCTTCTCGATATATCACTTCTTCTCAACAACATATTCTATGGGATACTCTGAGGCCTACCAACTTTGATCGAATGTTTACTGTAAATGCAAATATTGTCTATGTTGCTAGTATCTATGATGTTGCTCTTGATGGAAAGAGGTTGGAAGATGTTGTCTACATTCCTCAGATTGCTCATGATTTATTGTCTATCTATCAACTTGCTCAAGAGGGATTGAGCATTGAGTTCACTTCAGAACTTGCCATCATTAGGGATAGGTTTGATGTCCTTGTTGCCTATGGACAAGAAGATCATCATTCCAAGGTATACAAGTTTACCAAATTCTGGGATCGAGATCAACCTACTCCTAACTCTCCAAAATCAAGGGTAGGAAGCACATCATCACCCCCTCCTCGCCAGGGTTGTGGCTTGGTTGGATTGAATTAGATCTTTGCATGGCACCATCTTCTTCCTTAGACACCTCTTAGTTGAGATTTGCTTCAGTAGGGATGGATACATACACTTCTTCAGACTTGTGGTACATGGATGGGTTCTCTTCAGGTCTATCTGACTTGGCTGCTCAGTTTCACACTGGTCTTGAAGACATTCTATAGGGGATTACTCTCCTTTTTGGGGTGGCTATCTAGTCTACATACTTTTTTATTCTCTTTGTATATATGTGATGGTTGTAGTCCTTGGGGGGATAATGTTGAGTCCTCCAAACATCACTATTCTATCTTTTTTTCTTTTATATCTCCTTTTTGGGAAGGGGTTTTGTTCCTACTAGGTTTTCCCCTTTTCTCTAGTTTTGGGATATTTTCTGCAACTTCATGTACATGGGTACCCACCATGGCCTAGTAGCCGAGACCCATCTTCTTGTATAATCATTGCATTTTCCTCCCTAAGTTGAAATTATGGGGGGGTGTTAGTGTAATTAAGTAATTAATTAATTATTACACTAGCATAATTTAACTTAGGTCATGCATCATTTAGTCCTAGGTGAGATTTTAATAATTCATTTAATTAATGGGGTAATATTACCTTCCATGTTTGCAGGGATAAGATTCCTTCTAGAAGATGAGTTGTCTTTCTATAACTTATCTCAACATTTAATAATTTTCTAGATAGGGTTCACATGTTGTCACATGTTGTTAGATCATGACACATGGCAACATCTCTTGCATCTTAGGTTTTCCTTCTTTCCTATATAATCAGGAATTTTGTTCATTTGTAACATATCATCATATCATATCATATCAATATAGAATCTTTATTCAACATTCCATTGTTGCAACACTTTCTTTTGTGGTTGATTATCTTTCATGGAAAAAGGTCCTTCATTGAAGATTCTAGAGCTTCAGGGACTATGCATCCATAATCTCAACAATTTTGAGCTCTTTAGGGTGAATTTGGGTATCCCTTGGTTGGTATGAATCAACACAGTGCCCTCGATCGTACATAAATGTTTAAAATTTATCCACAGGGGTTCTATGCATGTAATTCATGACATCAGTTATAAACTAGTGGTTGCTCATGGAAAATACTCCTTGGACCACTCATTGCATGCACCCATTGGTCCTCTCCTACCTAGGACATACCTTTTGTATTAGACATATCAAAATTATAAGAAAGGGAACCTAAGGCTGAAAGTGAGATACCCTTTGTTTCCTTATGTTGTTTCACATAGAGCTTTCCTAAAAGCTAACAATGATGCCACTAAGGCATGTAGGAAGGAAGAAGAGAAGTGGTCTTGAGATCCTCCTTGTTCCTCTTCCATTGGTAAGTCTGATGCTCCTTCTCACTCTATTGTGATACAACCAGATTCTGCTCTACGTTTGCAGGGGAACCCTATGGTGCCTGTTTGGAAAAATCCTAAGTGTCCTACATTTGTACTTCTTGTTCTACTAAAGGATCCTAGGCCCAGTCAGTATAATGGGAAGAAGGCCTCCCATGGAGAGTCCTCTCTGTCTTGACCTCCACAGCCTCCTATTGCTCTTGCTCCCAAGGTAGTGAACGGGATGACGCCCCCTGTTGAGGCTCTTGAGTTGACTACCCCCACTGCTTCTCAACCTACTTCTGCTGCTCCCATTCAGGAATCCATTCCTCTACCAAGGACGGTTGTAGTGGATGTTCCCATGGTTGAGCAGGAGCCTTACATTCCTTCTACAACCTCCAACTCCACCAAAGAGTCATAGAAGGGTGAAATAAATCACAATATTGTGTTTCAGTTTTTCTCAAGATGGACATTTGCATCATTACTTTTAACTCAATCTCTATTAAGGATACCTATAGCAGCCAAAACCACAAAGAACTCTGAAAATGATGCAAATATGGGATTTGTGGAAATTTGTGTGTAGATCTCCAAATATATATTTTTAAATTCTTTTTGAAAAGGAAACGAATCTTCTTAACATCTCCTTTAATAATCGGGTTTTGTGATAGAAAAACAACATTTTAGGAAAGTACTTGTATTGGCATAACATAATCTCTTTCTATAAATGATTAAATTTAACTTTTTGAAATATTGATTCCTCAATACCAAATATTCCAGGGAAAGCATTTTCGTGACATTTTTCATAGTATACTTTTAAAAATTATTTTTGAAGCTCTAAACTATAATTTGATATACGTGTGTGGTCAGATAACCTAGCCCTTTGTATGTATATATTGAAATCCATTTTTATTTCATAAGTAAACAAGGAAATCAATATCTGTGGAATGGGTATTTTAAAGTTTTGCAATGGTTTATTATTTTTTCCACCTTGCACAACAAAGAGCTTGATGTCTCTCGGAGAGAAAAACCTATGTTTAATAAAAATTGAAAATTAAATACATGATAAAATAAAAATGTATCAAACCTATACTTTTTGGAGATCTAGTTTCAAGAGCTACAATTTTGAAAAATATAATTTTTAAATGATTTTATTTAATCCCTCAAAAGGTAAAGAAAAAGTTGTTTTTTCAGCATTTTGATTGCTATGAAGGAGACTCCATTGTGGGTATGATTTAATAATATAGGGGTTTGATCTAAGGGGGTATTATCTATCCCTCTTTAATTAAAAACCTTTAGATGGAGCCTCTCGAGACCTAAATCATTAGTTTTCCTAAAAATAGTGAATTCAAGAAAAAAATAGCACATCCCAAAACTACCTTGCGTGTGAGCACAAGTGTTAGCGAAAGGCTCTTCTGGCCAAGCTGATCGCCTCACAAAGGAAGGAGGAAGGGATGACCCCCCTACTTCAGGGCCTCCAACAATGTATTCCTCTCCCCTTTCTTCTACTTCTCTTTAGTCTAGTTGTGTGTTGCTCTTGGCTTCCATTTTGAGTACAAATGTGCCTAACCATAAATGGGTATAAGTGTTCATCACTCCTTTAGTGGAGTCTCCTTTTTTGATGTCTATTTCAGATATCCATCCTTTTCTGAAACCCGTGGATATGACTAATACCTTGGTCATATCCACCGCGGTCTTTTCCTCCTCTTCCTCCACACCTCTAGCCTCATCTGTGGGGAGTTCATCTCCTCCAACGAAGCAAAAGGTGGAGTGTGGTTCTTCTAGCAATGAATGAAATAAGAGGAGCTCACCTTTTTGACAAGGTAGCCCTGCATTGACTTGTTCTGTTCTAGTGACGAAACTAGTTTCAGCTGCCCCTTAGTTCGTCACCATTCTCAAGTCACTCGGCAAGCCTAGTGGTGAATCTTAGGCATTGCTTTCCCCATCCACTGAAGTTAAACACGATGCTCTTGTGGGGTGCATGTTTAACTATGTGGATGAATTTCTTACCTTGTCAATGATCTTCGCGAAGTCATTGACCCTAGCTCCACAAGAGCTTGACAAAGAAGACCTTGTGGGGGATTCTTCCTTAGCCTCTTTGTTGCCAGGTGAGGGCTGGGATGCTCCTCCTCTCACATCCCCTCCATTAGGCTCTTCCGCCCTCCTTCCCACGAGCGATCTAGGAGGGGAAGTGATGACCTCTTGGTCAGCCAACTGTCACAGTACGGGATGCCTCTTCTTTGATCTCATGTGTGTGTATTTTGTGATGTGTTCCCCTACATCGCGGCTATGTGTGCCTCGATGACCCTCATCACCCTATCGGGTGCTTGGATACAAGCATGCCTCTTTGTGTCGAAACCTTCTTGTGAAATATCACACACAGCTACCCCCTGACTTTGTTTGTATTTTCTCCTTTACTTCTCTTTTATCTTTCTCTTCTTTTCTTGAGTTGTCCCTCTCATGTGTGACAACACCTTCCTTCAACATTTTTATTTTTAGAAAATGCATTCATTGCCCATAATTTTTTTCTCAAAAATATTCACAAACATTTCTTTAGAATCACATTCTCAACTTGGAACCCTAATGGATCATGTTTCCTTTATCACAATTTCATAAAGAAAGGACTTAAAAAGCTTCCTTTGAAGTGAGAACAACTTTGACCTTCCCCTCATGTGGGGGCATATTCTTCCTTTCGAATTCCCTGATGAAGTGGACATCTTTCAAAAGGATGCCTTGATGATGGATCACTTCAGAAAGAAAACATCCACTTTCAAATTGTGTGTTGCTTGAGTGGACACCCCCTCTTCCCGATGGGTTCGCAAAGGACCCCTTTGAAAGTTTTCCAAATTGTTGACGGTTTGCGTGACTGTCCACTTACTTGCCTATGTGGTCGCTTCGTAACTCTGTGAAATCCACTTTTTTGGGTTTCCTCCATATGAGAGATCTTGTGGGACACCTCCCTATCTATTTGAGAGCCTATAGGGTGCTTCCTTTGAGCTTCCTCCATGCAAGAGATCTTGGGGGTGGCTCCCCTATAGGTCTGCAAGTCTATAGGGTACTTTCTTAGGTTTCCTCCATGTGAGAGATCTTGGGG
>VDFB02341085.1:0-32798 GCA_007258455.2 Sequoia sempervirens | reverse complement strand
GGGGATACACTGACCCCACGAGCTTTCCACAACCAACGTGTGGAAAGTTGCCCGCCCAACCACCCACTATATTATATACAATTTAATCTATATTATATAAAAATATATAATATATTAATTATATTTTGTATTAAATAAGAATATAATAATTATTAACTATAAAATTGTTATATATATATATATATTTAATAGTTTTTGTAGATAATATAATATATAATATATAATAATAATAAATAATATATTATATATTTATAATTATTTTTTTATTAAATAGAATTTACATTATATATTACTTATGCTAATATATACTTAACTACATAGGATAAAGGATGCCATAATGTTAAAACCTTAATGTTCTCATTATTAGGATCTTGGTCGTAATTTTCATTTTAATAAACATACTCTAAAACCCTCGTTGAAACCATATTTTTAGGCTACAACTTGCCAAATTGGAGGAATGAAAGGTCAATACTAGCGAGGACGAGTTTGGAGGAGTGAAAACCAATAGCAATAGGGGGAGCAACAATAAGTGGTGGGGAAAGGAGTAAAAAGTGGCAAAAAATAGATAAAAAATGGCAGAAAATGATGAACGGTTGAGATTTGTTTAATTGTCTCTGGTAAGCGCCATCGAGGCTTTTCAATCGCTGATGGACAAAATTTTCTCGACACTCTTAGTCAAAGAGATGCCTCGCATATATATATATATATTTTATTAGTCAATAGCACTACTAAAGTTTTCATTAGTTTTTTGAAAAAAAAATTGTGCCAAGTAATAGAAATTGAATCTTTTAAAGTTTGTTTAGGGAGAAATATGGCCTAGGGGGAGAGATCTTAGCTAGTGATTATGTGAGTGATTAATGGCTAGTGATTTATCTGGTGAAGATGAGGAGATCGAGAGTCAAAATGAAGATCTTAGGAAAATGTTCAAAGAAACTTTACAAAGTGAAGAACTAGAGGAACCTCTTGAGGATGTGAAATTCAAAGTGGGATTCCGAGTAAACAATGGAGATGTTGATATGGGAGAAGTAGAGCCCAGGTTAGGAGGAGAAGAAAGAGGTAAGGATCCTTTGTTGCCTAGAGTTCTTTGTGTAAGCCCTAATGAGAAAATGTTAGCTATTGTAAAGAAAGAATCTAATCTAGGCTTAAGAATACTGATGTTTTCCTTGCTTGTATGGATGTGAATAATCTTCCTTCAATAAAATTATTTGATAATCAATGTTGAATTAAATTTGGGGAAAAAAATTGGTATTCATATTTCATTCTATCAAATGATAAAGAGAGGTCTATTTGTTATCTTCCTAAGAAACAACAACATTAAAAAAAGGGTTTTGGAAAAAGACCTTTGAAACATAGGGAAAACCCTATTCAAGCTATGACTTGGTCTCCTGAAGCCACCCAAAAAGAAGTCATGTTTTGTCATATCCCTAGATGGCTTAATGTTAAAAATATTCCTCCACAAATGTGGATGTTTTTCCATAGATTTTAAAACCCATTGGTAAAACTCTAAAATTTGAGGATATCGGGTCCACTTAGCCTCATATGAATGCAAAAATGCTTGTCTCTCTCAACATTGGGATTCATTGAGTTCTCTTTAGATGAGAAGATCTATTAGTGTGAGGTGGAAGCTTTGTGGGGGTTAAATTATTGTTTTCTATGTAAATTAGATGAGCATAAAAAAATATTTCCCTAGATTCATTAAATTTAAGAAAAACCCTAAACCCTCTAGAGAAACCTTTAATAATGAGGGAGCTACTGGCTCCTCAAAGGATAGTTCTCACACAAGGGACTTTGGCACAAACAAAAAAGTGGAAGAAACTGTCTTGGAGGAGTTTCCTCTTGTTGGGAATGATGGACCCAATGAAGTGCATTTGGATGCTAACCAAAATGATGAAATCAATATCGAACCTTCAGTGTAGAATAATTTTGCTCACTGTGAGGATAATTTGGTTGGAAATGAGAGCATATCTTCTAAGACCTTGAAAGAGCTAATCATGTTCCTCATAGGAAAAATTCTAAAGAAATTATTTTAGACAATTTAAGAGAACAAATAAAGGCAAGGAAAAAGGAATAGGAATTCAGATTGCCAAAACCTCTTGACTTTGTAAACTTAGTAGATTATGAAGGCTTGCCACCTTATTGTGATTAGGAACAAGAGAACAAAAAAATGAATTGTTTCAATCCTCTTTTTTAGGAAGAAGTTGTTGAACAAGGTAATAAGAAAATTTTGATGCATTTAAAGAAGGTGAAAATAAGAAAAAGAAATCAGGTTAGTAGAAACAATAGTTTTAAGAAGCTTGGGAAGAAAGGAAAAGGTGAAAGTATTCCAACCTGTTTTGACACGATGTATAAAAATTAGAAATATGTTAATCCTCCTCCAAATGAACTTTAATTGCTTAAGTTGGAACATTTGAGGACTTGAATCTCTTGATAAGAAATTTTTCCTAAGGGATCTTTGCAATAACAAGAAGCATTTGGATTGTCTTATGATATAAGAGGTTAAAACAATTGGTTTCTAATTCGATAACACCTTAAGATTTTCTTGGAAGGATTTTGTGGCTTTTCATATAAACCATGAAAAAGGGAAGGGTGGTATTTACATCCTTTTGAATAAGAAGTGGGCTAGATACATTTTCAATTATGGATGTTCCCCTTGCAATAGGTGCCTATGGGTAAGATTTAGAGAAACATTTTAAATTTGGATTATGTTCCATAAATGATCTTAATTACTATAAAGATAGAATTGAATTGTGGAAATAAATTACAGCACATCTACCTAAAGTTTCATGGATTATTGTGTGAGACTTCAATGTTGTGGAATATAAGGAAGATATGATAGGGGGTTCTCCTTGGTCCTAGAAAGTCAACGAGTAGTTCCGCTGGAGTAGGATGAAAAATTTGTTAAATTTTTTTGATCCCCTAAAGGGGAAGAAGAAAGAGAGAAAGAGTATTTGGTACACCTGGAAAAACAATAAAAAATACACCAAGATGATTTATTATAGACTTGATAGATTCTATCCCCAAGAAAGCAATTTTTATTTTGACAAAAAAATGACTCTAATTCTATTTGGGTGGAACCTAATACAATTTATGACCATCACTCTATAAAGGCTAATATCATACTAAAGGATTCTAGGCAAAGGGTGGACATCAAAAGAAATATTTTTTTAAAGTTGAGTACTCAGTTGTTGAAAAATCCAGGCTGTCTAGATGGAATTGCTACCATTAGGAGTGATGAGCCTAATTAATAGCTAATTTTCTCTCTCTTTTTTTATTAAGAGGGGTAAACGCTTTTGACCCAAAGCTATGAATTGGTGAGGTCACAAACGGGGGACCTCATCCCCAATATAAATTCTCAACAATTACACCACAATGGGGTTTGAACCTTGATGGCAAGAATAACAACACAACAACTTAACCATTGCATCATGCCACTATTGGAAATAGCTAGTTTTCTCTTGTTTAGTTCACATCTTTTAAAAAATTTAAGATACTTATTTCATATACATTCCTAAACTTATATAACTTTTATATCTTTTATGCCATCCAAACTAGACTTTGATAAGTGGAAATATGATTATGATATGATGATGTTTACATGGATGAATGTGTCAATGTGTATAAAATTTAGTGTGAATCTATTTTTAATTCATGATTGTTAATGGTATGTATGATTTAGATGAAACTAACTCTTTGCAGCTAGAAGTATTGTAACCCACAACAAGTGGAGAACTCAACCCATAACTAAAGGATTCTAGGTTGATTGCAGGGGAGATTCCAAGGACACTAGAAACGTGATAGTTGCAAAAATGATGGAAGTGATCATTGGAGTGGTTAGTTGTGAGTCATTAGAGCATTCAATAAGATGATGGAGGAAAGAAGTTTGCAGTAATCAAGAAACTAACAGGATTGTTTGCATAGAGCACATCTTTGTCATGCCATTAAAGCATAATTGTAAACCTATTTATCTTCTTCTATCTTTTTCAGTTATAGAACTTCAATTGCAAAGACTTTGTCTCTCTCTATTTTGAAGGAGAGTGGACATCTTCATTTAATTTATATTTTCAATCCTTATGCAGATCTAGTTGGAAGATATACTTTGATAGTTGGATCAGTGGTTGAGGAGTAGATCTCGTTGGAAGATATGCTTTGATAGTTATAGTTTTTGTTTCATAGACAATATATTTGTTAGCTTTCTGTTATGCATTCATGAATGAGAAATCTATGAAGATTCTTGTCAGATTGTAGAGTTTAGTTATATGCAATAAAGATGTTCCAGTTTATTGTTATGGTTAGTTAAATCTAGTAGCACATATTTGGTTTCTCTTGTGGTTACAATAGCTTGAGTAAGGGTCACTCAAGGTATTGTTCACCCACCTTCATTTCTACTGTTAATTTAGATGTTTACATTATTGCATTCATTTCAATAGATTCTTCATCACATGCACATTAATGATACTTTGCATCATGATTTAAGTTCTGTAATGCATCATTGAGTCATCCTCCAGAGTGAGTCAAGTAGTTAGAAGTAAGAATCAAAAGTGCTAGTGAAATTGTAGATTTAGGTTTAGCAGTTAAATAGTTATAGTGTTAAGCTAAAGGTACCTGCAACATTAGTAACAAACCAAGTTATTTCCCTTGTTTTGCAATTTATGCTTTATTTTCCTTTTCTAGCCTTTGTACTATTTTCCTGCACATGTGTAAACCATCTATACTTGATGATATAGACCATGTAGAGTCTATGAATGCACATATAGTGCCAATATCATCAAAATCTTATGAAGTCCTAGTTGATAATTTAGTGGATTCTTTGCAAGGGTTTAGTGGACTATTTAGTTAGGAACCCTTCCTCTAAATTGTGTGTCTAACACCAAATTGACTAGACACCAGTGAGGCCTTATAAGGAGAATCAAGAAGATTTTCTTTCCAATGTATTCTACTATACAGACCTAGGATGATTTAGTCAAACATCAAAACATTGTTGAAAACCATGGGAAAAAAATTGCTATTGAGAGTAGAAATTTGGAGTGTGGTTTAAAAAATGATTTCCTTGTTACAAAAAATAAGATTCAAAGTGATAGTCATAATGAAGGGTTTATTCTACATCTTAGAAACATCAAGCACATGATTCATTGTCTCCAAGTCAAAAAGTGTAAGTGGCTAAAATCAGGGTGAAACTTAACTAGATAAGAGATGGAGATAGATGAATAAAATATTTCTTTAATATGTTGAGGACCAAAAACTCCATGGAATCTATTGAACCTATATTGGATAATGATCATTGGGTGCATAATACCAAGGAAATATCAAAGGTTTTATGAGAATTCTGTAGGAACCTATTTGCAACTGATGATAATAAAAAAGTTATGTTTAGGCCCAAGAACTCTGCAAAAAAAATTCCTAAGAAGATCAGTGGTAAAATGGTTGTGGATCTTGAAAAGGAAATCTCTAAAGATATCCTTTGTCATTCTCTCCTTTCAAAATGGTCAAAATATCTTGGCTCTAATGTAATGCCAATTGAATTACAAGGCCAACATAGATTGGTTTGTTGATGAATTATTTGATGTATATAAAGAGGCTATAAAGGATCCTTAGGCAAGAACATTAATAGGGGCATTATCAAGCTCCTACCCAAAGAAGGAGATAAAATAAGTATAAAGAACTCGAGACCCATTACCATGTTAAATGTGTCTTATAAGATTCTTGCTAAATTATTGGCATTGAGACTCATTGATATCCTCCCTAAGATCATCAGTGAAACTCAAACTAGATTTATTAGAGGAAGGTACATCCTTGTGAACCTTATAACCAGTTGGAAATCCTTGGACTAGGCAAATAATTGGAATTAAAATGTTGGTATGCTACTGTTAGATTTTGAGAAAGCTTATGATAGAGTGGAATGGTATTTTGTTGTTGCAATCCTTGAAGCCTTTGGGTTTCCTGAGTTTTTTGCAAAATCGTCAATGTGTTTTTCTAAGATGTTTATATACAAATTGAGGTCAATGGAACACTTTATGATCCCTTCCTATAAGAACGATCAATTTTTCATTGATACCCATGAGCCCCTTCCTTATTTTTCATTTCCTTTAAAGCCATCTTTTATATTTTAAGAATTAAGTCTCTTGGTCCTAAAGTTTAATGTATTGCTCTTCTTGATGGTAACTCCCTGCTCAATTTTAGTGTGTTGATGATACTTCTCTCTTTCCTATCATTGAAGAGAATAATATGGCTAGCTTCACAAACAAATTAGAAATCTTTTGTCAAGCCTCTGGCTCAAAAATATCTAAAGCCAAATCTGTAATGTTGAGTTGGAAAAAATGAGCATCTTGATTGGTTCTCAAGGTTTAAATGGCAATGGGGTGTCCCTAATACAATAATTAGATACTTTGGGACTGCTTTCTCTATCCATCCTTCTCTAAAAGATATATGGAATTTGATGTATTCTAAAATTGAGAAGTTAAAAATTTGGAATAATAATTATTTGTCTCTTGTTGGAAGGATACAAATCTATCAAAATATCCTTTCTTCTTACTCTATATACTATACCTTTGTCTAATTCTTTGCAAGATATCAAATAAATAATGTTTAAAAGATGATTAGGAATTTCTTGTGGTGAAATGGTAAAGGGTATGTGCAGGATCATCATGGAAAAAACATGCCCTTAAGTGGCGATAAAATTCAAAAAAATCAAAGTTAGGCAACTTGAAATAAAAATTTGAATAAGTTATCTATATTATTTCAAAAATATGTAAGAATAGAATCTATAGCAAATTGAATGTAGTTTCTAAACTACTAGGTTTATTTAAAAAAAAAATCTATTTGGTGAAAATTTGAAATTTCAATGTAGTAGCATAAATTTCAAGGAAAAATAAGAAGTAGGTGTCTATCCCCACCCTAACCACAATAAAATAATAATATTTTTATAAGATTTTAGATATAAGTAGAGGGACTCATGTCTGATGTGATGCATATTTTTTTGTAATTTTTTCTAAGTAATAATTAATTATGAATTTTTATTACAAATTTTAAAAAATATAAAACTTCAGATGTTTGACCACCTTAACTTGGTCAAAATTCATGAAATTCATTTTTTAATCATATAGTATGCAAAGCATAAAATGTGACACATGTTTCAAATTCAAAAATGTGATATTGTTTGAAAGCTATAGATGTTTTTCAATTAGCCTATCAATCAGGAATTTAGTTGTAATTCAAATAGAAAATGAATAATAATTATTTATTAAATTGAAAGTAAAGCATAATTTATATTGGTAGAAAGATAAGAATCTCCTTTAAAAACCCTATTCATTTCATCAATTTTGGGTAAAAAAAAAGTCGTCGGCCACATACCCTACACATACCCATCATATCGCCACTTTTTGGCCCATCATGATCTTGCTCATACCCTAAACGAAATAATTATAAACATGCAATCAAATGGGAATGGTGTTTCTTGGATAATAATAAAGGTGGATTGGATCTTAAGGACTTGAAAAATTAGTGTGTAGCCTTGGCTACCAAATGTATTTTGAAAGCCTTAAATGGAAAAAATCCCTAAACTTTTTTGATAAGAAGGAATATTCAAGAAGTTGTCCCCAAGTTAGCTAGACAATGGAGGAACTTGCACCCCCATGATATTTTGTTTGGTAAATTTTATGTTAAGCCTTCAGGATCTACCATCTTTACCAGTATTTGGAAGGCTTAGGAGTTAATAAGGAGACATATTGAAGGTTGTGAAGTAGTTAATTGTAACAATAATGAGATTTTCACCTTCATATCTATTTTGTGGAGTCTCGTAACAATAAGCCCCTTGATTTATTATAAGGTTGATCTACAAAAAATGGGATAATTTTGAAATATCAAGGTTTAACATGATATTGTTACAAACAATGATCTAAAAACTTGGAGACAGATTAAAGTGGAATTCAATATCATGGGATCTAATATGAGAACATATTTTGTATTAAAAAAGGCCTTGAGAATGCTATAGTTTCCTATCAAGCCTAAGTATAATACAAAAAGTTATGATAATTTAAAATGGAAAGATGGCACCCCCTTCAAAAAATCAATTCATATAGCGTATATAAGCTATTAGGTGACACCCAAGATGTGCTCCACCATGTCAAAAAAGTCTAGAAATTGAATCTTGATAAAAATGATTGGTTTGTTTCTCTTAAATCTTGCTGGTTTAAAAAAATTGATAAAAAAATTGTTTTAGATGGATTTTGTTGTTAAAAAAGATTGTTGTTGGTCCTCCTCAGGTTTCTTATTTTGTTTGTGACTATCTTGAAGATATTAAGCATATATTTTTTTAATTGTATTTTTTCATTTTTTATTTGATCTATTTTAATGGGTAATATCTAGGGGTGGGATAGTAGAAATAGTTTCAACCAACATGCAATTTTGAGTGGTTATATTAAAGGCCTAAATACTAATCTTAATATTTTTGTATTATTATTTCTACTGATATTTTGTGGTTTATTTGGTAAAGTAGAAATGAGAGCTTGTAGCAGGGAAATAAGTGATATCTTACTATGTTTAGTATTAGACTCACTACTCTTACTATTGTTGAGCAGGTTACTTTGACCCTAAAGATGCCAATTAATAGTTTCATGAAGATACTGGAAGAAGGATCCACACATATCTTTAAAGGTGATATTCAAAATGAAAATTTTTGGCCGTAGGATTTGAGGAAAATTGATGACATGTTTCAAAAGGAGTATATTGATTTTCAAAATCAGTATAGCAAGTTGCACTAGTATGAGATAAAAAAAGATGTTGTTAGAGACTTGGAGGTATCTTGTTAGAATTATGACAATAGTGGTTGGGAAAGGGTGTCTCCTCCTTTGGGGACTATACTTGGTTTGGACTCATATAATGTCAACAAAACTCATGTAAATAACTAAACCTAAAGTCATGCTAATGAGGATGATCATGTCATGCCCAAAATTTTACACCAAAATATAGTTAAGGACAAAACAAAAATTTAAAATTTTGATCACAAACATTTTCATAGATCACAAAAGGCTGCTTCCTATACATGCAATTCATGAAATCATAACAACATTTGACCAATCAATTAAAGGAACTTGGTCAGGTAAAAAATTATTGTGACTAACAGGGTTAGGTTCTAGTGGAGACATGGAATCCAATTCACCGAGATAGACCCAATTAGTTCAACCAACTAATTAATAATTTGAAACATAATCCAAGTCACATGTTAAACAATAAAATGAATAAGACCTAGGGGCTAGAGCTAATTCCTCGGGGGCTCATCTCTAATGGCCTTACCTACATATTATGCAAAGGCTCCATAGTTTAATAGCTTGAGTTCACTCCAACTCATATTTGATTGACCAACAATCACACATTTCACCAAGGTTTAAATCACAACTCACAACAGTATAGTAAATACATAAAATGATCAACAACAATTAATCTATAAGGGATTCTATTTTTACTACAAAGAATAATGGTTAACAATCCCAATTGTAATGCTACTCAAGGACCACTTCACAAAATAGATAGCTAATTATGATCTAGGGTGAAGGTGACCATGTCATATCTTAAATAGATGATTATAATTGTAGTTGTGGTTTTAATCCAAACAATACAAGGGTCGCAATATAACCTTAATAAGATTACAAGGTGATGGGTTAATAAGACAAATTTCACATATTGAATCTTTCTAGACAATTCAGTCATCATACACTTGGTTGACTAACAAAAGGGGTATAACCCTTAGGTTCAAAGACGACTCTACCTTAGTCAAACTCATAACCTAATAACACCAATATATGCTAAACTCAATTCTCTACTCAAATTCATCCTATGTCTCTATTCTATTAGTTACAAACTATATGAGTGGGTACGTAACCCTTTCTAGGCTCCTTTTCCCCATAAAATTTCATAGTCAGCTACCACCCACTTAGGTGAAGTCAGGGATTAGAAGACTCGTTAAGGATATGTTAACAACATATGGGGTAAAAAATTGATTCGTGATAATTTGACAAAACTTGATCATGCAATAATACAATTTGAATAAATAAAACTTAATACTCAAATAATGAAAATGAAAACATTTAATGAGGATTGTATCATATAAGTTACTTTGGTGCATTTAAAAGTATCATACAATAAAGTTTCTTTGCACATAGATTACTCAACCATAGGACAATAGGTGTCAAGTTTTGTATTCTCATAATGCATTGTTTCTTTATAGGTATAACTTTAAACAAGTTCACATATATAATATAAAATGTGTATCTATATATATGCTTTCTACTTCTAAATTCTTTCAACATAGATAATTATAAAACTGAAATCCTTGATCTCATAACATATAGTACATGCTACATGTACGTATCTTATACTCATAAAGCAATTTGGGTCTCCTTACTAATATGAGAATAAAGATAGACAATGCCATTTTGATAGAGAATTGTCTTCAGAGAAGAACATCACTATTATGTTGATAGGTAATAATTTTCAAGTCTATTAGATCCAATTTAATTCAACATTGCATAATGAAAGAGAACATAACTAATAGTTTAAAATCTTCAATAGATCAAACTATGGATTGAAATAACTTGCACATCATATACAATGTTATTGTTAGAGACCCAAATTTGCACCCCTATGCCAAGTTGTGAAAAAACTCAATAAATTTGGACTAACATGGGACTACTTTCAGGCTATAGGTATCCTATTATGAAATTAGACCTACAAATTATGGGCTAGCTCCCCTTTTGATGTCACCTAAACTAATGATTTCTTAAGGTAAAGGGTAAAAAGATGCATGAAAATGAAAATTAACTAAAAAATAATAAGGGTGATATACCAAAAAAACTATGTAAGACCTGCAAACAACTTACACACATTCAAAACAATGACAAAAATTGGTTCACACAACTCATTTTCTACATGCATTCTTGCATAAGTAATTTATAAGGAGGTTAGTAGAACTCTTAGAAGGAAAAAATGGCGTCACAACTAACAACATTTGCATTTACTAACCCAACTTATAACCTGCAACAATACACTTTTATGCTAAATAGGTGCTTAATAATGAGACAAAACTACAAGGAAAGCTAAATTTCACAAGTAATTTGATCAACCATTAACTACACATAGTAAAACATGAAATGAGAAGGTAACTATTTAATGTCATTGATTCAAAGTACACAACTGGTATACAAGTCCATCTCTGAGTTACAATACTGCTCCTGCTAAAAAGATAACTCCCAAAATCAAGCTATCACTCTACTAGAAAGAAATAACTCACTCATATAACAAAGATTGAAGTTACTTAAGCAAAAATCAAACAACTCTCCCACATAAATCCATCTAGAAGGTTCTGGTCAGATGCAGCAGAAAAGGCCAAAAAAACCTTCTAAAATCACTCCAAACTGTCTCCACATGAAGCAAAGTCAAGCCAAGACCATAGTCACACAAAAAATGTGATAAAAATGTTTCCAAATAGCCCATTTCCCTCCAAAGATAGTCAAAGACAACTTACACACCTTTCTCATGTCTGTCAGTCATCATTTGTCTCCAAGAGATTTGACCCACACTTTTAGTGCTTTTACAAAAGCACAAGACTCCATTTTGCATTTAAAACAATAATCTGATTAAGTGATTCATAACAACATCACTTAATCAAACTATTTTACATTCCAAAGCAATACAAAATAAGAGGCCCCACCACCTCCTTGGATTACATCAATATTTGCATTAAATAAATATCATTACATAAAGTGATTTGCAAATCACTTAAATAAAGCTTTACAATTGATAAAAATGCAAAATAAATGATACACTCTAAATGCTTGAAAAAATCTTCCAAGGAATTGATAAAAGATTAACTCACCCTCATTTTTCTGCATTTCAAAGCCAAAAGTGAATTATGACTATCACTTGATCAACATTTTTCATTTCAAATATATGCAAAAAAAAGGGTCAATGGTTTAGCCTATGTGAACATAAGGAAACTCCAAAGTCTTTGGAAGGCATATTTCAAAGTCTTGAAGGCATTGCATTTTGCAAAGATAGTGAAAAAGTGCCAAGGCATAGGGTTGGTCTCCAAAATGTAAAACAAGGAAAAATTGCCTAAGTCTTTGTGAAGGCCACATAAGACAAACATGCCTAAGGCATAAGACTCAATCACTTGGCCCACATAGCAATTAAATTGCTTTGGAATTTTTAAAAACACAAGGTAAAATACCTTGGTCGGCCTCCATAGGGTTTCAAACCCTAAACAAAATCAATGGAAAAAAGCAAAAGTTTATTCATTTTGTATCGAACCTTCTAGAGAATTGCTCTACCACCATGGGGTTTTGATGAAAGCACTAGAAAAATGGTGTTTCTAGCTGATTCTAATTGGTTTCTTGATGAAAACTTGTGATTCCTCACTAGAAGAATGAGGTAATGTGTTTTTTCTCAACAAAAACTGGCTTTTTCCATCCTTTGACAGCCATTTCATGAGTTAAAGCCACAACCATAAGCATTTTTTGGTCATTTTTTTGTTGCTTTATCTTTCTTTGTGGGTTTCTTTTTTGTCTTTAGCCACCATTGATGTGAACTCCTAAAGCTTTAATGGTGAAATCAACTGGCATATTTCAATGAGAATGAAGCTCGAGCTTAGGTAAGCTCACTTCAGGCATATACCTCCATTGTTTTTTGCAATTTTTTTGCTCAAACTTCAAGCTCCTTCCATAGTGAAAATGGTGAAAGTTAGTTTCTTCTTCTGGGTTTTCCATGTATGTTCACTTTGAAACAATCCCTGAGTGTTTTTTGTATCCTGTGAAAAAAAAGATACTTTAGGTCGCGGCCATGACAATGTGATGAGTTTTGTTGCCCTTCATTTTTTGAAAAAAAGGTTTGAAACCCACATATATTTTGTGAAGAAAGAAAATGGTCTCCCTCCATAATTTTCATCCTCTATGATACAAAACCCCAAGTGGGTTCCTTATTTTGTGAAGAAAATTCCTTCATAGGCCGCAGCCATGAAGGAACAACTGGCTTTTCTTTGACATTTCTTTTTGCTCATTTCTGAAAGAAAAACTTCATTCTACATCTGGGTATTCTCATTTCTCATAGAAAAAATATTTTGCACACAAATGGAGAAAAAACCCTCACCATTCTCCGTATTTTGCATTTTAAAACAAAACCCAAAGTGGGTTTTTCACTTTGTGAATGAAAAATTACTCCAAATAACCAAGGCCATTAAGGAGTGAAATGGGTTTGAACATTTTTCTATTTTACTAAAAAGAAAACTCCATGATGCATCTGGGTATTTTAAATCTTGCATTTTTTGTTTACCATTTCAAGGAAAGCACAATTTTGAAGCATAGATTATTGTTAGACCTGTAAAAGCAGTGCATTCTTATTTTGAAGATCTATTGTATCCATGTCTTGTGACTTCAACAACTACCTGTCCTTTCAAGCATGGTACAAACCTATTATCATAGTCTCTTTCACCTTACCTTGTCATGAATTTTAAAAAACCATTTTGTACTTGAGTCCATCGTCTATGACACCAACCAGTCATGATTGTGTCTCCTGTGAGATGGCTATCATGCATATTTGTTTGACTGTGAATAGAACCATGGAATGTCAAAACCATAGACATATGGAGATGACCCCTATTTTGCATTGAATCTCCAAGTTGGCAATGATTTGAGTAGAGATTCCACTGTCAACATGACAGTCCTATAGCACATCTTTGACATTATTCATTGAAAGAAAAAGCAAGAAATGATAGATTGCATTATTTCTTTTGGCTTCATGAAACTCATAGATAAAGTCATGCAAACAAATGTCATAATATGCATTGGATGACTGTCCCTTGTTCTTTTACTTTGAATTTGCTTCTCCACCCATTGTTGTTTACACTGGAACAAGCTTTTGAAATTGCAATTTCTATTTTGTTTAAAGATTCAAATAGATAATTTTTTGCAATGCAATCTTGAATCTATGACATGATAGTTGTAATCTGCATTTTGATATGACTATGAGAGGGCATTTTTGGTCATCATGTGATTGTGTGGTTGTCTTTTTGTATAACTGGTTGTTCCCTATTGCCTCATAACATGCATACTTTATCCTTAAATGAAAGGCATTGGGGCTCATTGAAAGACAACAACCCACTTGACCATTTGAAAAACAACATTGAAAGGATGATATTCATCTTGGATACAAAATAAAACATGTTCAATACCTTTTTCCATTCAAGTTGAGCTTCTCTGACTGTTTGGTCCTTCATGCATGGTTAATTGATGCCTGTGGTAGCATTTGAATGTCTCCTTCATTGTGCATTGTCTTACATCACTTGATTGTTAGTGTCTCTTTCCAATGCTTTCAAATATTCAATGTTGGCATCCTTTTATAGACACATTTCCTCCAAAGAGTCTTTTGCAATGATCATTCTTGGAGAGATGGAACTATGTGATTGCATGGTTCTTTGAGTTCCTGGAGACTTATTGTATCTTAACATCACTTGCAATGAATGTCCACCTGAAATATTTGAACCAAAATTTCTTAACCTTGTATTTTGGGTTTTTCCTATCATCTCAACATCACTGTTCTTTTGCTTTACTCTTGACAGTGAAACCCTTAAACCAACCCACTTTGAGAGTCCAAGGCTATCACTCTCAGCAAAGATCATTGTATTCTTTGTGACTGGGTTTGTACATTTTGATATATATCCATGTTTTGGCTCTTACTGTGACCTTCACAGTGATAGGAGCAATAGTCTATGATTGCTCTAAGGGCTTCAAGACTGCAAAACTAGGGTTTCAAATTTTCTCCTTGCACAGTGGTGAATGATATTTCACTGTCTTTTGTAGTTGTTTAAGTACTCATTGGCGACTATATGTGGACTTCTTTAGATTGCTTGTGTCATTTGCTACACTTGAGCTCTTTGTGCTTTGAAAATCTTTGTGATTGAAGACTTCTACTATACTTTCTCATGACCTATAACTGCTATTGCTTTGGAGACTTGACCCTAGAGGTTAGGGATTGACTTTTCATTGATGGGTATGTTGTCCTTGTTCTTGATAGTATCCTTGTTTCACCACTGTGTTTGTTTCTTTCACTGCCCTCTCTTGTCAAAAGTGACTATATACACTCATATATTCTCATTTCTCCTATTCCATAGGATGTTCATCCTTCATTGTTATCACTACATCTTGAGACTGATACATTTTAACAGTCACTTGGCTGTCTAGACTGACCTATGTTCATCTTTAATGGTTGCCTTCTCCTTTCGTGAGATGATTGTTGCTGTCCTCTTATCCACCTAAGACTTCCCATTGCAAAATCTTAAAGGTCATTATTATACTCACTTGGCATCATGAACTTGGCGTCAAAAATGAGTTTCATGTCTATGTTTTGTGATTGCTTAATGAATATCAGTACTCTACCATTCCTTTTGATTTAATCCTACTAGACAAACATATGTCACTTATGGTGGTGACCTAAAAGCTCACAATCCTAAGTGATGTGTGCTCATTCAATAGGATTGAAGTGAGATGAATTGAACTGTGTATTTCATGCAACAAGGCATGACTATCCTTGTTCCTTCTTGCTGCTCCATATGACTCATGATGGTTTATGGCATGACTTGATATCTCCTTCATTATATTAATAGATGTATAATTGAACTTGATGCATCACATAAATCATTTACTATTTTATAAATTGGATCTTGGATCCACTTAAGAAGATTGAAAGACATATCCAACAAATATACTCCCCCTTTTGACATGATGGTAGCCTATTGATTGATTCATTGTGAAAACATGAAAGGTAAATCTCTTGTCAGTTCACATTATGTGTTGCATCTTTTGAATTTGATAATGGAAGTTGATTAACTGGTGTGATTCTATATTGATTTAATGCATCAATAATTGAACTTGATTATCAATTTGATCAAGTTGCTCAATTTCATATTCCTCCTAAAACAGAAGAGAGTAGCATGTTGGGCTCAACCCTTGTGGGAGCCACATTTTACTCCACATGCTGCAATTAGCATCAAAACAGTAACAAAGACATGTCCTAAATATGATTTAGCTGGAAGTAAAAATCAGGTAACATTTTTGGAGACATCTGCTATATGTTTTCCTACTAAACGTCCTAACCAGTTGCCTGAAGCTTGTCCATTGGGTACTGAGTCATCTAAAAGCTGACACAACTTAAAAATAGCATTTTATGTTTCTGTAACTCACATGACCAGCATGAGACACCTTGGAAAATTATTCAAAACACACCAGAAAACCAAAGAAAACTGCTTAACTATGCAAAATCGCACTTAGAGGAATTGAAAACTAAAACTAAACCGAAACTTATTCTAACCTACTCTAATCAACAACAATGCTTAGTCAAACAAAACCATTGACTGGATTTGCAAAATAACTACCCATCCTAACCAACAACTAATGCATTACATGATTATGTAATGCTGAAAGAACATGAAACACATGCAAATATTCAATAGACTGTTGCAATGTTTCATTAAAAATGCAAATAAACTCACTTGCGCCTTGATAACGATCATGCCTATTGTTGTCTTGGACTGGAAAAGTGAGCTGAATTTGATCACCTTCAGTTGCAACTCCAAAACCAACTTCTTCTTTAGTTGCATCCTCATACTTGGGTGCAAGCATGACCTTTGGTACTTCAGTGGCCTCTGAATTGGCTAAGTATCTGATTGGACAACCCCTAGAATGGATGAAGCCTAAAATTTTATTACTGACTTCCTGATTGAGATCTATTGTTTTGATTTCATCTTTCAGATTTAAATCACTTGAAAATGTGTCATTGGGGTGTACCCAAAAATCCTCTATTATATTAGTGCACAAATCCTCATCCAACTCAACATTAATTTTCTGGTTTATAATAGGTTTTGAGATATTCTCTTGACCGAATTCTTGAGGACTTAGAAAATAATAAGAACTCATGCCTTGAAGAGTAGTATCTAGCTTTTGCCCTTGTTCAACTTGAACAATACTTGCATGTAGCTCAACCTCCTAGATACCCAAATCAAAAATTTCCTTTTCAAATGAGGAAGGAAAATGTCCAAACAATGAGATAGCCTCTTCCAACACACTTTCAATCAATGCAACAACCTCAAGCTCCTCTGTACACCAGAAAGGAGGCTGCTCACTAAGATTATGAAAATCAACTTCATGGGAAGTTTTTTGACATGAGAGAATAGACTTATCCCCACCAAGACCATATTCTTCCTTTGGCTCCATGTTTGATTCTACTGATTTATTGATACAAAAGGGACTGAACATGGTTACTTCCACTTCTTGTTCTTGATAATCTTCCTCCAAAGATGCTGGCATAACATCTAGACATGAGCAGAAAAACTCAATTTCAGCTTGAAACAGATCCTCTTCACGCTTTTCATTGCATTTTTGTGTGGGAGGACTGATATTGAGCTCATGGAAACTCTCTTGGGGAAATAACACCTCAAGGCCTTCAACCTCATGTTGCTGACTTATGACCAGATTTATGCTCTCCTCATCATGCTCAATAAAACATGGAAGATCATCCAATGGAGCTATGAAATTATGGCCTACATAACCTTTTTCAACCTCTTCAGGCTGTTGTCTTGATTCTTGAACTTGCAACTCACCACACTTCTTGATGTCCTCTTGTTTCTTTGAATCTTCATCCTTGTCGAAAAAAAGTAGGTAATTCATCAATCCAAGCTAAAGGGTGGTCATCTGCAACATCCCTTTTCACTTCATCACCCTGCTGTCCTGTTGGAACATTTTCACCATCTTTGACAACAACAGGAGGATCATTAGCTAAGACATTGTAAGATATATCTTGAGAAACCTTCTCTTGTTCGACCTTTTGCTACTATAGCCTGTATTCCTCCATAGCTAAATGTAGCAAATTCACATTTGTGGCCCCCTCCTTCTCTTGTATAGTAGATGTCGGAACCTCACAGGGTAGAGCATATGGCCCTTTCCAACTTGGAAACTTATAGGTAGAAGGCTCATTGGTAGGCTCACTAAAGGGCTCAAAAGGTTTTTCTTGTTTAAAGTTAGGGAACTTGTACTTGGGAATCTCTTCATTCATAGGATGACTCAATATTGCAGGAGGAGTTGAGTTGGAACTAGGAATGGAGGGGGCTGCCTAGGTTTCATACCTTATTTGGAATTGATAATCTGAGTAAGCTCGATTACTTTGCACCTGAGTAGACAAAAAATTCATTTGCTCCTCTTTAGCAACTATCTCTCTTGCAAGGTGTTCTTAATTCCATCTTCTTTGAACCTCCATTTCCTGCTCTTGAATGTATGCTTGGTAAGCCAACTCCTCCTGATACATGTCAACTTCTTGATGTCTTTCAATCTCTAATATCTATCTTTGAAAAGCAAAAATTATATCTTTGATACTCATGTTGTTAACCCTCTGAGATTGGGCATGTGAATAAGCATGTTGGTTGACATTATGATGATTTTGTTGAGATTACTGTTGGACATATACATGATGATGTGCAAACTAAGTAGGGGTGGGTGGGTGAAAAATGTGTGGAGAAGATTGATAATCTCCTGTAGCAAAGGTACTTGGACTAAAAAAAATTGCATGCTCATTTTGATATGGCTGATAATTAGGCATATGAGCAGTATTTTTATGAAATGAAGGGTGATAAGACATGTCTCCATGAAATGTAGAC
Source organism: Sequoia sempervirens (assembly GCA_007258455.2). Lineage (NCBI taxonomy): Eukaryota > Viridiplantae > Streptophyta > Pinopsida > Cupressales > Cupressaceae > Sequoia > Sequoia sempervirens. The sequence continues at coordinate 14,110 of VDFB02341085.1, read as the reverse complement.
ATACTGGGGCATTCATAGAAGCTAGAAATTCATTGAAATTTCTTATACAACAAGAAAACTAGGTTTGATTTTTTGTGAAAATAAGTACATACCATCACTTTGTTTGCTTGAAACTAGTTGTTATCCTTCCGGAGTCGCCAGGTGTGTTGAAAACTTGCCTCCAAAAGGCTAAAACTACTACTGTATACACCAAACAATAGTAACAAAATGCATAAAAATGAACTGAGAAGTAGTTCACGGTCCCACCAGGCGTGCCAAAATTGTTAGACCCAAATTTGCACCCCTCTGCCAAGTTGTGAAAGAACTCAAAAAATTTGGACTAACATGGGACTACTTTTAGGCTGTGGGTATCCAATTATGAAAGTAGACCTCCAAATTATGGGTTGGCTCCCCTTTTGATGTCACCTAAACTAATGATTTCTTGAGGAAAAGGGTAAAAAGATGCATGAAAATGAAAATTAAATAAAAAATACTAAGGGATACACCAAAAAAAACTAAGACCTGCAAACAACTTACACACATTCAAAACAATGGAAAAACCTGGTTCACACAACTCATTTTCTGCATGCATTCTTGCATAAGTAATTTATAAGGAGGTTTTTAGCAGAACTCTTAGAAGGAAAAAAGGGTTTCACAACTAACATCATTTGCATTTACTAACACAACTTATAACTTGCAACAATACACTTTTATGCTAAACAGGTGCTTAACAATGAAACAAAACTACAAGGAAAGCTAAATTTCACAAGTAATTTGACCAACCATTAATTGCACACAGTAAAAAAACATGAAATGAGAAGGTAACTATTTAATGTCATTGATTCAAAGTACTCAATTGGTATACAAGTCCATCTATGAGTTACAATACTGCTCTTGCTAAAAAGATAACTCCCAAAATCAAGCTACCACTTTGCTGGAAAGAAATAACTCACTCCAATAACAAATATTGAAGTTATTTAAGCAAAAATCAAACAAATCTCCCACACAAGTCCATCTAGAAGGTTTTGGTCGGATGTAGCAGAAAATGCAAAAAAGAACCTTCTAAAATCTCTCCAAACTGTCCTCCACATGAAGCAAAGTCAAGCCAAGACCATAGTCACACAAAAAATGTGACAAAAATGCCTCCAAATAGCCCATTTCCCTCTAAAGATAGTTAAAGACAACCTCCCACACCTTTCTCATGTCTGCCAGTCATCATTTTTCTCCAAGTGCTTTGACCCACAATTTTAGTACTTTTGCAAAAGCACAAGACTCCATTTTGCATTTAAAATAATAATTTGATTAAGTGATTCATAACGACATCACTTAATCAAACTATTTTACATTCCAAAACAATGCAAAATAAGAGGCCGCACCACCTCCTAGGATTACATCAATATTTGCATTAAATAAATATCATTAAATAAAGTGATTTGAAAATCACTTAAATAATGCTTTACAATTGATAAAATGCAAAATAAATGATACACTCTAAATGCTTGAAAAAAAATTCAAGAAAACTTAAACTCCTCCAAGGCATTGGTAAAAGATTAACTCACCCTCATTTTCTGCATTTCAAAGCCAAAAGTGACTTATGACTATCACCTGATCAACATTTTTCATTTCAAATAGATGCAAAAAAAGGGTCAATGGTTCAGCCTATGTGAACATAAGGAAACTCCAAAGTCTTTGGAAGGTATATTTCAAAGTCTTGAAGGCATTGCATTTTGCAAAGATAGTGAAAAATTGCCAAGGCATAGGGTTGGTCTCCAAAATGTAACACAAGGTAAAATTGCTTAAGTCTTTGTGAAGGCCACATAAGACAAACATGCCTAAGGCATAAGACTCAATCACTTATCCCACATAACAATTAAATTGCTTTGAAATTTTTAAAAACACAAGGTAAAATAGCTTGGTCAGCCTCCATAGGGTTTCAAAGCCTAAACAAAATCAATGGAAAAAACAAAAAGTTTATTCATTTTGTATTGAACCTTCTGGAGAATTGGTCTGCCGCCACGAGGTTTTGGTGAAAGCACTAGAAAAATGGTGTTTCTTGCCGATTCTGACTAGTTTCTTGATGAAAACTTGTGATTCCTCACTGGAAGAATGGGGTAATGTGTTTTCTCTCAACAAAAACTAGCTTTTCCATCTTTTGAAAGCCATTTCATGAGTTAAAACTACGGCTATAAGCATTTTTTGATCATTTTTTTGTTGATTTATCTTTCTCTTTAGGTTTATTTTTTGTCTTTAGCTGCCATTGATGTGAACTCTTGAAGCTTTAATGGTGAAATCAATTGGCATATTTCAATGAGAAAGAAGGTCAAGCTCAGGTAAGCTCACTTCAGGCATATACCTCCATTGTTTTCTACAAATGTTTTGCTCAAACTTTGAGCTCCTTCCATAGTGAAAATAGTGAAAGTTTCTTCTTCTAGGTTTTCCCTGTATGTTCACTTTGAAACAATCCTAGAGTGTTTTTTGTATCCTGTGAAAAAAAAGATACTTCAAGCCACAACCATGACAATGTGATGAGTTTTGTTGCCTTTCATTTTTTGAAAAAAAGGGTTTGAAACCCACATGTATTTTTTGAAGAAAGAAAAACAATGACTCCCTCCATAATTTGCATCACACCCTCTGATAAAAAACCCCAAGCGGGTTTGTTATTTTGTGAAGAAAATTCCTCTGCTAGGCCGGACCATGAAGGAACAACTGTCCTTTCTTTGACATTTCTTTTTTCTCATTTATGAAAGACAAACTTCATTTTGCATCTGGGTGTTCTCATTTCTCATAGAAAAAATATTTTGCACACAAATGGAGAAGAAACCCTCACCATTCTTCATTTTTTGCATTTTAAAACAAAACCCAAAGTGGGTTTTTCACTTTGTGAACGAAAAATTACTCCAAATAACCAAGGCCATAAAGGAGTGAAATGGGTTTGAACATTTTTCTATTTTACTAAAAAGAAAACTCCATGATGCATCTAGGTATTTTAAATCTTGCATTTTTTGTTTATCATTTCAAGGAAAGCACAATTCTGAAGCATAGAATATTGTTGTAGGTTATAAGTTGTGTCTCCTGTGAGATGGCTATAATGCATATTTGTTTGATTGTGAGTAAAACCATGGAATGCCAAAACCATAGACATATGGAGATGACCCCTATTTTGCATTGAATCTCCAAGTTGGCAATGATTTGAGTAGAGATTCCACTGTCAACTTGAAAGTCCTGTAGCACATCTTTAACATTATTCATTGAAAGAAAAAGCAAGAAATGATAGATTGCATTGTTTCTTTTGGATTGATGAAACTCATAGATAAAGTCATGCAAAAGCATGTCATAATATGCATTGGATGACCTTGTTCTTTTAATTTGAATTTTCTTCTCCACCCATTGTTGTTTACATTGGAACAAGGTTTTGAAATTGCAATTGCTATTTTGTTTAAAGATTCAAATAGATAATTTTCTAAAATGCAATCTTGAATCTATGACATGATAGGAGCTGTAATCTACATTTTTATATGACTACAAGAGAGCATTTTTGGTCATCATGTGACTTTGTGGTTGTCTTTTTGTATGAGTGGTTGTTCCCTATTGCCTCATAACATGCATACTTTATCCTTAAATGAAAGGTATTAGGGCTCATTGAAAGACAACAACCCACTTGACCATTTGAAAAGCAAAAAAATTGAAAGGATGATATTCATCTTGGATACAAAATAAAACATGTTCAGTACCTTTTTCCATTCAAGTTGAGCATCTCTCACTATTTGGTCCTTCATGCATGGTTACTTGATGCCTGTGGTAGTTATTTGACTATCTCCTTCATTGTGCACTATCTTACATCACTTGATTGTTAGTGTCTCTTTCCAATTATTTCAAATGTTCAATGTTAGCATCCTTTTATAGACACATTTCCTCCAAATAATCTTTTGCAATGATCATGCTTGAAGAGCTGGAACTATGCGAGTGCATGGTTCTTTGAGTTCCTAGAGACTTATTGCATCTTAACATCATTTGCAATGAATGTCCACCCAAAATATTTGAACCAAGATTGCTTAACCATATCTTTTGGGTTGTGCCTATCATCTCAACATCACTATTCTTTTCTTTACTCTTGATAGTGAAATCCTTAAACCAACTCGCTTTGATAGTCTAGGGCTATCAATCTCAACAAAGATCACTATATTCTTTGTGATTGGGTATGCAAATTTTGATATATATATCCATGTTTTGGCTCTTACTATGACCTTCACAGTGATAGGGGCAGCAGCCTATTACTGCTCTAAGGGCTGCAAGACTGCAAACCTAGGGTTTCAAATCTGCTCCTTGCATAGTGGTGAATGATATTTCATTATCTTTTGTAGTTGTTTAAGTACTCATTGTTGACTCTATGAGGACTTCTTTAGATTTCTCATGTCATTTGCTACACTCGAGCTCTTTGTGCTATGAAACTTTTTGTGATTGAATACTTCTACTGTACTTTCTCATGATCTATAGTTGCTATTGTTTTGGAGACTTGACCCTAGAGGTTAGGGACTGAATTTTCATTGATGGGTATCTTGAACTCGGTATGTTGTCGTTGTTCTTGATGGTAGCCTTCTTTCACTACTGTGTTTGTTTCTTTCACTACCCTCTCTTGTCAAAAGTGACTATATACACTCATATATTCACATTGCTCCTGTGCCATAGGATGTTCATGCTTTATTGTTATCACTTCATCTTGAGACTGATACATTTTAACAATCACTTGGCTATCTAGACTGCCATATGTCCATCTTTAATGGTTGCCTTCTCCTTTCATGAGATGATTGTTGCTGTCCTCTTATCCACCTAAGACTTCCCATTGCAAACTCTTAAAGGTCATTGTTATACTCACTTGGCATCATGAACTTGTCTTCAAAAATGAGCTTCATCTCTATGTTTCATGATTGCTTAATGAATATCAATACTCTACCATTCCTTTTGCTTTAATCCTACTGGGAATACATATGCCACTTATGGTGGTGACCTGAAAGCCCACAATCCTAAGTGATGTGTGCTCATTCAATAGGATTGAAGTGAGATGAATTGAACTATGTATTTCATGCAACAGTGCATGACTATCCTTGTTCCTTCTTGCTGCTCCATATGACTCATGATGGTTTTTGGCATGACTTGATATCTCCTTCATTATATTAATAGATCCATAATTGAACTTGATGCATCTATAATTGAAGTTGATGCATCACATAAATCATTCACTTCTTTAATAAAATGGTTCTTGGATCCACTTAAGAAGACTGAAAGACATATCCAGCAAAATATACTCCCCCTTTTGACATGATGGCAGCCTATTGATTGATTCATTGTGAAAAGATGAAGGGTAACTCTCTTGACACTTCACTTTATGTGTTGCATCTTTTGAATCTAATAATGAAAGTTGATAAGCTAGTGTGATTCCATATTGATTTAATGCATCAATAATTGAACTTGATTATCAATTTGATCAAGTTGCTCAATTTTCTATTCCTCCTTAAACACAAGAGAGCAACATGCTGGGCTCAACCCTCACGGGAGTAACATTTTACTCCACATGCTACAATTAGCTGAATCAAAATAGTAACAAAGACATGTCCTAAATCTGATTTAGCTGGAAGCAAATATCAGGTAACAACTATATGCACATATTATGATATCCTTTAACTATCTTCCATTTAGATAAAATAAGATGATATTTCAATATAAAAATTTAATCTAAATAACTATCAAACATTACCATGAGTGCAATACTTGAATTCTACTAAATAGAGCATTCCAACACCCATTATTCTTACTAGTTATTATGTATCAAACACTTATATGTAAATCATTGTTACTGGTGTTTGAAGACCAAAAAGGACGTAGAAACCCAAGCTCTATTTGTTTAGGGATAACATTAAAATCACCATACAAGGGCTTATGAACAAGGGTTTAGCTAGAGACTAATAGAATGGTCTAGGGAAGCCAAAATTCTAATCTTAGTCTAAAAGATAAAGATTAAACCAGTAGGCTTCATATGTTTTTGACCTTCCCCAAAAATTGCTTATCTCAAACTTAAGCCTAAATGTCTAATGGTAACCACTAATCAGTAGTGAAATTTGTTGGCTAAACCATATATTTTAGCAAAAACTAGAATGACCCATTTGAATTCAATATTCCCAATATAGAATATGTATAGTTTACTTATAGTGAAATCATCCACTTGTAGCCTCAAAACACTCAAAGACACGATCTAGGTATAAAAAAAAACTCCCATAAGTTTCCCCACTAGAATCAATGTACATAGTACACAACCAACACTCTCAATACACATGATATGGTCCAACATGGAAATGCATCCACATGTACACAAATACCAAGTGGGTATGCTTAAAATCAGCTAAAGATAGACCCCCATGGCTGCATAAATATCCTCCAAGGCCTAAGGTGGGGTCCTGAGCCTTTGCTTCTACTCCACAAATCCTTTGTCCTCCATGAAACCTGAATAAGGGACTTAAATCATATAATAAATCTAAAATGACAGTGTGATTCTATGCATTCCAACCTCCACCCCTTGGAGAAAGCAACATGCCTAGCCACTACTTTCCCTATTTCCTTCCACTTCCTTCTCCCCCCCTTTCCTAAGCTCCTATCATCCTTTCTTTAGAAGCAAAAATAACTCCACTCCTCTTTTCTTCATTGAAAAACTACCCCTCCTTGTGCCCAATACCATTGTCATCATTTATTGCCTTAGCTATTTTCCTGTATTTTTCCAACTAGGGTTTGTATTGCATTTAATCCAATTTTTTGTTTTCTCAATCTCTCCCAGCTTCCATAGCCAAAATTTTCATTAATGGTGGTGTCCATTTCCTCCATTCCTTTGCAAGAATGTAGCTAGAGCTAACATATCATCTTCTATGCCATATTTCCATTTTCCTAGCCACTGAAAAATCTAATCTTTGAATGCAAACCATGGATCTTGAAATTTGTGCCATGATCTAGCATACCTCATTTACTTGACTTGCATTAAAACACAACTATCCAGTTTGACTTGCTTTAAATGCAACCATAAATCTTCAAGTGATTCACAACAACAATGTGAATCATTCATTCAAGCAATCATCTCTTGCAATGTGCCACTAATCTACATACCCACATTAGTCAACCCTAGTTAGAACAAGCATTCCATGGAATGGAAGAGTTACTCCTTCCTTCCTACTTGTTGGGGATCGAGGATTGCTAATCCATCTTACCTCATTCTTGAAGTACTTAGTAGAGCTTAAAAAGCAAGCCCGAACACCAATGTCTGATGGGGCTTCTTCATACCTATCGGGGTTTGGCCATTGATCTTACTTTTTACCATTTACCTTCTTCACATCTTCTACCAGCCAACACACAAACCTTTGAACCACCAAAGTTGTTAGATGTTGGGGTTTGCTCTTCCACCTTATTGCTTGCATGCTTTTGTGTTAAGGTGTAAGCCAACCTATCTAACTATAATGCTTGAAATAAACCTTTGCAAGCATTTCCAAACTTAACCCTTTCAGATGTCGGCATTTGGAAATTCTTCTTACCACATACTTAACAAACTGCTAAGGCATACGCCTTAAGGCCGAATCCAAAAAAATCAAAGCCATTTCAAGTGTTGGGGTTTCCTATTTCCCCTTCCTTGCTTCATGTCAAGGCATAAGCCTGAACACCAGCCTGAGAACACGGAAACTATTTTGGGTGTTGGGGTTCACCCTTAACTCTTGCCACTTACCATCCTTTCAGTAAGGCATAAGCCTTCTTACCAAACTACAATGCTTGAACATTTTCTTCACAAAATTTAACCCTTTTAGGTGTCGGCCTTTGGGATTTCTTCTTACTTTATGCTTGCCTTGCCAAATTGTTAAGGCATAAACCTCAAAGCTGAGTTGCAAACATTGAAACGATTTTAGGTGTTGGGGTTTGAGGTTTCATCATACCCAATTCCCTATTTCATGTTAAGGCACACGCCTTAACACCAACCCACAAACATCAAAGCTATTTTGGGTGTCGGGGTTTAGGGTTTCATCATACTCCTTTCTTAACATTCCCAATAAGGCATAAGCCTTAATAACGAAGCCCGATGTTTGACACCCTTTCATACTTAACTCAATCCTTCTTCATTTCTATGAGGCATTCGGTATAAGGTATGACCAAAGGCCGAAGTCGTAAGCCTTTTGAAATCAACTCAAACTTCATTATTTCTTTGAGGCATTCAATATAATGTATTATAGAATCTTGAAGTCCAAAGCTCGATTTGAGTTAACGTAAAAATGATTAACTCTTTTCTCTTTAGCAAGTGATATAAGATAAGCCCAAGACCTGATGCCCCAAATTTTGCAACTCTTTAAGGCTTGCTATAAAGACACTCTAAGGCCAATTAATCCTTCTCCTTAACATCCTTATGAAGCCCTTTTAACCTCAAAAAATAACTCCTCATCTGATATCACTCAGATCTTGTTCTAACCTTAATGAGAGGTGCCCCTTTTGACCTCAATGACAATTAGATTTCCAACATGCTATTAATCTAATGAAAGATAGGTTTAGTCCTTAACAAATTAATTCTTTATTAACATCACACCACTATAAGTAAAGGTATGATGTTCTAATTTATGTGTAGATCATAATTCAATGATATGTCACAACCTCAAGAGTAGTAAAGACTATAGGACTCTTCATCCTTCCTTATTTACTTGCTATGAGGAACCTCAAGTACATACTATAGGAGACATCCAAAATCAACATGAGTCAAATTATCAAAAGGAAATGTTACTAAAAGTGGACCTTAGCAACACAATAAAGCATGAAAATTTATAGTATCAATCAAAGCAAATTTAGTCATATATCTTTATAGAAGCATTCCAATAAGAATTTAACTAATCTACCCTTAGAGTCAAATAACTAAAAGTATAGTGACACTCAAACACAACTGGATCTTGTATCATCTAAATGATTCACTCTTAATATACACAACAAAGTAGAATAAGTTTAGAATAAAAGGGGTTGTGACTATGATATAAAGGGAGGGGCCTTATAGATCCAAAACTAGTTGATGATAGATCTTGAGTTGATGTTTTTACATAATATGTTAATATGATACTATGATGTTGGAAACTCTACCATATCTTTTACTAAGACTGTTATATCATTTTATATACTTTGACATTTAGCTTGGCAGGGCTCTTGCTTTATTTACTTGTAGCTACATATAAATTGTATCCATACTTAATATTTTGGTAATCAAATTTCAATTGAAAAAAAGTTTGGTTAAAGTTTGGATTTTTTTTTGGAACAATTTTATTTTTGATTGGTTAGTGGGAATTTAGCTTGTAGTAAAAAAATTTTGATACTTTAAATTAATAAAAAATAAACATTTTAGTCTCCCCACTATCCCCGTGGTACTAGAGGGCGTGTCACGCCAGCGCCACCGATCATGTGAAAAAAGTTTACCAAGCACACTACAATTTATAGGGGTATGGATACCTAACCAATTCCTTCAGTTTAAAAAAATTAAAAAAAAAACTAAACATTCAATGGTAATTAGGGAGGTAAAAATTGTTGGCAAGTGTTGTATACTTTAAACAAAATTGATTATTATTTTAGATTTTAGATTTTTTGTCTTAAAGTAGATGTTTATAATGTTTAAGTTTGGTTTTTGGATGTGTTTATTTATATTTTTATATGTTAAAGGTGATGTATGAGAGATTCATTAGTATATTGATGAGTAGTTGAGTTTTTACAATAGGGAACAAAATTAAATTTTTTTACTTGAAAGAATTTTCTCATTAAAAAAAATTGATATCTTTTACTTTTCATTATTATTCTTTATTATTTCAAACTGTATATACATTTTTTATTGTATAAATTTATTGAGCTTCTTTTTCTTTACAAAAATATACTTTGATATCTATAGTCTTTCATTCCTCCATGATAGCTACAAGTTGTGATTTAATACCTACCTTTTAGGAAATATCCATGATTTTAAGTAGTTATTATTAATTGTACTTATCGACAAATAAAAAACTACAATTCTTCTATTCAAAAAATATATTTATTTTTGTAAAGTTAACGTAATTTTTTAATCAAACATAATTAAAACTTCAATTAATGGCATTTATTAGCATTTCTATTTGGTGAAACTTTTAACTATTAATGGAACCTTAACATAGCCCAAAACAACTAATTATAGATTCCTCATACTAGTAAAACCTATGTAGGAATTTACAGAACTACATAGATATTGGTAAAATCTACATAGGTAATAGAAAATATCTTTGCTAAGAACTTGTGAACAAGTTTCTCTGACATGTTTTTCTCAATATATTGGTTTCATTTCACACTTTTATCAAGTTCAAAATATAAGTAGGAGGTATTTTCCACAGTGTGCCAAATTATGATATTCCTATTAGGATTCAACCATGTAGTTTTTCAAGTCAAACTAATTGTCCCATGTTTTATGAGTAGTGGTTCACAATAACCCATATCTCATGATAATGAATGGTCCACTTGACATTCATTGCATCTAGGTGATGCTCATAGAGGTGAAGCATTAGGCCTTTGTAACGCCCCGCCAAGGAACCCTAGAGGACCACACTAACTATGTCACATTAATGGAACATTTTTTTTATAAATGAAATAACAATAGAATGCATAATATATCATAACATAATAATCTAAACCTAGGTCCTCTAAGATTCCTCAATTGCACTACTTACAAACTATTAATCAAGACAACTAGAATCATTTCATTAAATTTCAAATGACATAAGTTATCTAATATGCAAGGTTCATTTAAAACATCACATTAAATGTTTCTACATTATTTTCTTCCATAACATGTCAAATGATGATCAATATTAAATTAATAAATTTCTAACCAACTAACATATGCAAGGTACATCACTTTACAATATTCATTACAAGAGAGTTCACCAAAATATATTACATCGTTACAATATCAACAATGATTCTCCAAGTACATGTGGGAAGAATACATCAGATTACAATAAGAGATACAATTGATAAACAATCCAATACATAAACATAGAAAGGTTTTCTTCTTGAACTAGAATAGGAACTGGAGTCCACAACATAAGGGACAATTTCCACGTACATGAACATGCAACAAAAATACCCAATGGAGGAAAAAAAACACCTACCTCCCGACCATGTGGAACCCTAAGGTCCACCCCCCGTGTTAGGAGATAACACAAGGACCCACATCATATAGAGAATCAAGAAGAAAACATGCCAACATAAACAAGGGCTATACATGAATCCAACACAACACTGCTAACAATACCAACATCAATACAACACTTACATTGCTTCCAGAGGCAGTCACACAACAAAAGGAGAAAACACAACTAGGGAATGCTAGACTACAATAGGGAGGAGTTTCATCACATAAATTGATATGGGTTGTCCTGGCAGATCTTCCAAGGCCCTGACCCCCATCCTCAGTTGTCTTGGAAGCCTCTCCTGATCCCCGAACCCCATCAAACTCATGCATAATCAACATAAATTTCATGAGGAAAAGGCAGTTGGTCTTGCCATTCTAGGCCTTCCCATCTCATCTCAAGCCTAAACAAACACTTGAGCCATGAGTGAGGAATATCATTATCTTGATTAATGTGAAATCTACCCATCCCCCTAATTCATTAGTAAGGTTATCACTAGATTAAGAAACTCTCCAATGGGTTGTCCTGGATACCACTTTGGGTTCCGGCCCCCATTCCCCCTACTTACAACTAGTAAATCCTACACATCAAGCAAGGCATTTAACATCTTGCATACATAACATAATCCACATGAATCCATACACAATGCAAGGAATTGTTCATCTTGCACACTTAACATAATCATAAGAATCCATATACAACGCAAGGCATTGACCTTCTTTTAACACTTAACATAATCTCAAGAATCAAAACTCAGTTCAAGGAATTGACCATCTTGCACACAATACAAAACATTTCCAAACCACTTCCAAAGTAAAACCATCAAAAGAACCATACATACAAATTATCCCTCCCAAACCTTTGGAAGCCAACTTAACAACTTTTCATAAATAACTCCCACTTTAAACAATTACCAAAATCACCCCAATTTACAATAATCAACACGAAATTCAATACAAGCAAACAATCCAATAATAGAAACCACAAAATACATTGTTTACATTTCATATTACTCTTTAACTTAACCACATATCTAACCTAATTGGGACATTTACCACAATAACAATTATTCTCAATAACTAATTACATGGTGAATTTACAATTTCAACTATTGAATAACTATAAAAGCAAAAAGATAATCCATTTATTTAAACAAATCTTTCAATTATATAATATGAGTAACCAATTTCCTATTTAATTTCTGAATTCACTTAACTAATCTATTTATTCTTCAAAGGTAGATGAGAGTGATGACTTGAAGCCTAGAAAGAGTGGAGGTATCTTAGGACTTCCTTGAAGGCTCTCTGGCGGATGTTGTCAAAGAAATCATGAGGTATGTTACCTGGAAGGAAGGTATATGACCATTAACAATTACCATTTTTTGTTGCTTAATCATTTTAGGCACAAAAAATGGGTGTCTTTTCCCTATTATCTGCTGGTGTCGATGGATTGTGGGATTAAAGAGCATAGGAAGAACCCCAAAAACCCTTGTATTGCATGCGGGGCTGATTCTTTTAATATATGAACATGTTAAAGCACATGATGTCCAGAAGACTCTGGTTACTCTGAAAAGCTAAAGCTAGGGAGGGTTATGATACTGAGTCAGGTGAGGAAAGGGCTTCTAAGAAACGAGGAAGAGGAGGCTGATGTTAAATAAAGATTCTGAGTCAGACAGGGATGATGTTGATTATGTCCCTGATTTGTATGCTTCTTTAGAGGAGGGCCCCATATCCCCTGTTCAGGGTAAATCTGGGAAAAGGAAATTGATTGAGGAAGTGGGCTATACGACTTGCAGTGATGATGTGGAGGTGATTGTTCCTTCAAAGGGGAACAAAGACAAAAATGAGCTTTATGGGGAAGCTTCCTCTCCTCCCCCTGCATCTAGACTTGTGTAGGATCCTGAGGAGGGAAGTCAGAAGAGAAGGGTTTTGAAGAATGCCCCTTTCTTCTGTGGCTGGTGGCTTCCATGGTGGGGATGTTTCAAGTGCTATCATTGGGTTGCCTAAGCAAAAGGATAGAGTTGTGGGTGGTGATCAAGTTGCGGGAGCTAAGAAAGCAGACACAAAGAGGATTTAGAAGAGGTTGGCTTTGCAGAGAAAATTGTTGACTCCATTCATAGGATGAAGTCTCTTGTGACTGCTACTAAAGGTAAGGCTGCCTCTACCTCTGAGGAAAAGGTCCATGAGAGTTCCTCTGAAGAGGATGTTGTTGTGGGAAATTACATTGAAAACTTTGATAGGGAGGATCTTTCTGATGTGTTGGGTTCGGCCCGTGATAGTGCCAATATTCTTTTTAAACTTTTTTAAATGGTTTTTTCATGAAATTAATAGGACTAATGTTCACATTAGAAGCATTTATTGTAAGGCTAAGGATCCTATGATCCAAAGCCAAATTGATAACTTAATGGTTGGTCTCAATACTGTTGCTAATATTGTGACAGAGGAAACCATCAATCTAAAACAGAGTATGGAGGTTAGAATGTTCTCCCTTGAGGAGAAAATTGACAAAATTTGGAACATGGTTATGAAGAGTGGGGAAGATCCTAAAGTCCTGGGTAGGCCAGGCTCTGTGAAGGATTTTTCCCCTATTAATAGAGGAAATTTTGTCTGCTGATGATATGGTTGCTGAGGGTAAGCGGACTGGGGAGGATTATGTTGCTACTAAGGGTTCTATTTTGAGCTCTGAGGTAAATACTGGTGGGCCTAGGGTTAGGACTAGAAATAGACTGAAAAATCAGGCTGGGGCCTCGGGTTTGGAGGTTTCTGATATTGGGGTTAAGGGACAAATGCTTGCTGCTAGTGAGATGGAAGTTGTTGAAATTCTAAACAATATGTAGTGTTGTGTGTCATTTTTTGGCTACTTTTTGGCTAGTGGTTTGTTGTTGTTGGGTTGATGGTTGTTTCTTGATGTTTCCTTTTTGTGTCAGTTGT
>VDFB02341084.1:0-14116 GCA_007258455.2 Sequoia sempervirens | reverse complement strand
TCATGCCTTAGCCAAATTTCCAACCCATCTGCCTTAGAAATAATTTATTTCCTCTAGAAAATTCATCAACCAGGCGCCCGAGTGAAATTTCCATCTTAAAGTCCTTGGCAAGGTGCGGAGAATTTTAAAATCAATCCCTTGTTGAAGATATCCAGTACCCAGAAGAGAATTCCCTTCAGAAAACACCAAATTCATGTGTCTATAGACGAAGGGGTACTTTTAAATTTTTTTTCAATTTATACCTTAGAAAAATATTTTGCCATCAAATTTCATCTTCATTCTTCATCTCTGGGCGTATTTTTCTTGCTTTGCCTTGGACAATTTTCTTCAACTTCATGAAGCTGACACATTCTGACTCCTTCTTGCCAACTTATCCATGCCTTAGTAAATTTTATCATCCTCTCTCAAACTTAGGCGTATTTTTCTAGGGGAGGAGAGATTTAAATACTTAGAAAAATTTCATCATCTCCATGAGCATGGGCGCATATGAGAGGTCTAGAAGGAATTTCAATTTTGCCTTAGATAAACTTTCTTGTTTCTATCTCTAGTCATGGGCGCACTTGAGGGTGTGAGGAGGGATTTCAACACCTTAATCATTTTTCTTCACCACTATCTTTCTCCACTCTGGGCGCATTTCAAGTATAGAGGAGGAATTAACAATGCTTAGAACATTTTTTTTCAAAGAGCCATCACCTTTAACTTGGGCGCATTTGGGACCCTCTACAGGAATTAACAATGCCTTAGCTCCTTCTTCTTCACACCTCTTGGAGATGGGCACATTTGGAGGGTCAAGGAGGAATTCTTGACACTTAGAAACTTTTTCTCATCCATCCCCAATCATGGGCGCATCTAGGGGGGTCCTACAAGAACTCAAGACTTAGAAACTTTTCCATGTTCTCCATAGCTAGATGACTTGGGCGCATTTCATGGGTCAAGGAGGAATTCAACGCCTTGAACATTTTCTTGTTTCTCCTCCAAGTTTTACTATATTTAGTAAGCCCCTGGTTTTCACTCTTCTGTAGCTTGGACTGATTTGAAATTTTCACCACATGATCCTCATGACCTAGTTAATTTGTTCACATTGCCATCTTGTGTCGTCCTGCTATTTATAGCCTATTTCTGGAGGTGATTTACTATTTATAGTAACTGTTTGGTTTCAGGACTTCTGCAACTCCATTTAACTTGAAATTTGTTCCATGGGGTCCTCATGGGTTGACTGACTATGTTCACACTTGTACCTCGCGCTAACCTACTATTTATAGCCTGTTTCTAGAGTGCCTTACTATAAATAGTAAGTGCTCGGATTGCCTTCAAATTTTACCAATGGATAGCTTGAAAGATACCGATTGCAATGGGATACACCGGTTTTCGGAGATTCTGGCGTTTGACCCCTCATTTTAGGTCCTGAAGCTAGAAACCCTAATTTGGCTTGCATGTTGCTCAAATGATCTCCGTTTCACCCCGTTCCTGTTGCATTTCGCTCTGTTCGTGATGTTGAAGTGCTGGGAAGCTGCCAGAGTGATCCTGCTAAAAATAGTAAGTGTCTGAAAAAGTGGCCAATCAACTACCGAATGAATTTGCATGTCACATAGCCCGAGAGATCTCACGAAACCCAGAAAAACCCAACAAATTGGACTGCATGTGAGCACTGGCTAAAAATAGTAAGCTCCTGAAAAGTGATCATCCTGCCTCGCATGTTACCTTGTTGCATAGCTCTTGAAAAACCCATGAAAAATATGCTAACATGCGCTGAAAAGTCCTGCATGCAAACCCTAAAAATAGCCTCTGAAGACAGCTCTTGAAAAAGGTCCTAACCCTGGTTTGCATGTTACATCACTGTGAAGCTTTCGAAAAACCCACAAAGGAATATCCAGACATCCGTTGAAGACTCCAACATGCAAACCCTAAAAATAGCCTCTAAAGCCTGAGTGTTGAAAGTTATCATCTCATCTTACATGTTATACCATTGCGTAGGTCTCGGAAAACCCAGAAATATTCTCCAAACATGCACTGAAAAGCTTCGCATGCAAACCCTAAAATTGGCTTTTGAAGGTGATACTTGCTAAAAATAGAAAGTTGTTTGTTTCAGCTCAAAATTTGCAGGCAAGCAATTTAAAGTGTCCCGGATGCAGTGTGGCGGGTGGAATTTCAAAAGTGTTGAGAAAACGCCCTGAATTGAAAACTTAGTAAAAATAGTAAGTTGCCAGAAATCAATGAAATTTTGTTGGGAACCTGCTGGAAGCTTACTGCATGTGTTGCCAAGCTCAGACTTTAATTCACTCACCTAATTTGACTTCAAACTAGCCAGAAAATCCAAAACCCTAATTCTCAGACTTAGCCAAAATTTCAAGTTTAAGCTCAAAGACGGGCACATCCCCAGAAAGACAAGCATCAAAGAGAGAGACAGTGAGAAAAACCAACCAAAATCAAGCCAAAAGACCCGAACGACACAAAAATTAGGGGGTCCCCATTTTGAATGGGGTGATGTGTGAAAAGGTCACAAAATTTGGCATCCCCACGGGAAAGTGTTGAAAAACACTTTAAGAATTGAACCTTAGCTAGTCTTTCTCGAACCATCATACGGAAAGGATACTTACCTGCAAGGGGAGAAGAATCGATATTGATCGTAACACCTTCATCCAAGACCCCGCGGAGTGTGTGTGCATACCTGTCATGTCCCCGTTTTAGCTGACACTGTTTGTCGAGGAGGTTAGCCTATTATTCGATCCTCGTAGGCTGGCAGGAGAGTGCAGAGGATCATCTGGGGCAGTTACTCAGTGTTTGGTAGCTCCAGTTTCGCAGTTGTGTCAGGTTGGGCCTTCGCAGAATCTTCCATAGTGCTTTTTCAGGAACTTTCTATTTTTAGAAAGTTAGGTCAGGCGGAAGCTGCTATTTCGGGCAGGGCACCTGGTTCAACTATTCAGCTCGGAATAGACCCAGTTCAACAGTTTGTTGATCAGACGGAGAAATAAGGAGTATTTAATGATTTATTAAATATTTAATATTTTGACTTTATAATAAAGTCACTTTATTGAAATATTTAAATATTTAATTAAATTGGCCAGTTATAAAGTATTTATTATACTTTATAATAAAGTATTAATTTTTGACTTAGTGAATATTTATTATTCATTAAATTTGAGGCGCCATTTAATTATTTAATATTTCTCCTAAGTATCAAAGGTGAAATAAATCATTTAATTTAAATGATTAATTAAAAGAGCATTGGGTCGAATTTTATTGAAGAAGGTATATATTTTGCAGTCAAGACAAATCGAACCATTATGAAATGTTATTCTAATTTGTCTTTTGCTCTGAGCATTGGAGTTTGCAAACCTTAGGGTTTCTGGCAGACGATCGTTTCTGGAGAACGAAAACTCTTCAGAGATCAGGCAGACTGAGGCTGTGAAATATCAGTTGAAGCTGGCACTTGGTGATTTCATACAGAGGTCACAGATTGGGCGTACTTATCTATTCAGACTGAGTTTCACAGAGTTTATTCATCTAGCAACAGAGGCGACTTCATCAGAGGTTATTATTCAGAGATCTGGCAATTATTCTTGAAGGCCGTACCATTGTACTTGCTGCAGCAGTCAGGCCGTACTTCTTCTGTACTTTCCAGGCTGTACTATTCTTTCAGAAGGATACATCTTTCTTCTTCAGTCTCTGGCAGTTAGCTTGGGTGCGCCTAGGGTTCTAGTGACTCAGCAGTGATTTTTGGGAACCAGAGAGCCATCTTTCCATTTAGCCGTACCATCTCAACTCTCTGGCGACTTGCTGCAACAGCAACCAGGTTTTTAATAAAATAAATTCTTATTTCTTTTATATGTCATATTCTTGCATTGTAAATGATCTGGAACTTTGAATAAAGGATGCGCCTATGATATTTGAGCATTTTCCACGCCTATTTCATATCATAGAATTTATTTCGAATTTTCTAGCATTTATTAGTGAAAATCGCAGCTTCTTGTTTTTGGAAAAAAACCATCAAAAAATACAAAAATCACAAAATTTGCAAAAACCTTCAAAAATCAATAAGGGTTTGAATCGTGAGGACCATCGTGGTTCACATAAGACTCAATAATTGCATAACCACCTATAAAGTGCATATCTATATATTATTAATTATCTTTATACTTAAAATACTCATCTTCGCATGAGCCCACACATCATCTATAAATATATTATTTATTTAATATATATATACACTAGCAAAATATACAATTGCATTAAATAGTCATGATGAAGCTTATTAAAAGAATACCAAATATAAATAGCAAAATATGTATACATTTATATTTGCAGATAATAACCATAATAAAGCATACTATAGAATTTATTAATTTAGATCATAGAATACATATATAATTTCAGACCCTAATAATTAGAGACTACCCAGAAATAACAAATATAAATATTAAACACACAACAACATAAAATAAATATAATCAACTTACCCTGCTGCTGCTTATTCCTTGTGATCAGATTTTCCAGAATCTTTTATTAGGCTGATTCCTTTTCCCAAAATACATTCCTAGATTCTTTACTTTGTTCTTCCCTTCTTTCATTTGATCTAATATTTGAACATATTACCTTTTGTTAATAGTTTGATTCCTATCCTCCCTCTTTCCATTCCTTAACTTCAGGTTATTCTTTTTAAATTCTCCTTCTTCAAAATATATATATATATTTCCGTCTCTTTTTTTTTCCCGCCCCCTCTTCCTTTTATTCCTAACCTCCTCTTATACCCTCTTCATAAGGTTTGTGCCTTTTTTGAAGAGATGCGATTCTTTATTGGGTCGCTGTATTTTCAAACAGCAATGACTCTTTAATGAATCGTTGCCATATTATTTATTCGTGTTTTGGCTATTGCTGATTCTGTATCTTATATTTGTTTATTTATTTTACTTTTATGTTTGTTTTTTGTTTATATCATATTATAAAGGCTAACTGATATTTGTACTATATGTAGTAATATATATTAATATTATTATTTATTTTTATATCTATATATATATATATATATATATATATATTAATGTAATATGTAATATGTAATATACAATATATACATTCAAATGTCAAATATAAGATATATACATATTTTATATAATAAATGTAATGCGTATTTTATTTATGTGTATATAATATAATTTCATCTTTATTAATAATAATCTCAGTTATCCGATAAGGATGTATGAGCTTTTGATCTAGTATCATTATTAATTGTATATCAATATTCATAATTTATAATATCTAGAATTGCAAAAATTAGGGGACATGACAGTCCACCCTGCCCAAGATTGCTTGTCCTCGAGCAATCTCAAACAAGAATTACAACTAATCTATTAAGAAAGTCCTTTTATTATTGTTAAGCACAGGTGATTATAAACACACATGGTGTAACATGCAAATGTTATATGCAAGTTATATATGTAGACACTCATGCTAAAAATGCATCAATCATATATGTTGAATACACATCAGGCATAGAGAAGATATTTCAGACATGTAGCAATCACGACATACAATAGGTACACATATAATCACTCACAAGATATGATACATGCACTTAGGACATACAAATAAGGCACTTTAATATACTCTAAGTATGTAAGACATGAGGCACACTCATAAGACATGAATCATACATTTGAATAATCGTAAGTAGTAAAGCATGAAGTACAGGCATGAATAAATACATGGAGCATACACCAACATGGAACATAGACTCGAATACATAAGGCATGAGTATTCATGAAGTATACACTTGAATATATAAAGCATGAGGTATGCTTTGTCAATCGCAAGTACACCTGAGAATGGAGAAGGCATGCTAGAAAACACACCAATCATGAAAGACACATTAGGAAGTTATTCATAGAGCAGTTAGGTGGAATATAAAATGCATACAAGATACAAAGCATGAAGCAAACATGAATACATGTGTAGAGCATGATCATAGATTACACATGAAGCATAAAAATACACGAATACCCTTATGAATACATGGAGTAAGACACTCAATGTAAGACAAATACACATAGAAGCGACGAGCAATAAATTACACACAAGGCATATAAATCATATAATTATACTTAGGAAAAGAAATACATTTGAAGTATATACGTCGAGCACATAAACTCAGACAAGGTATGCAAAGCGTAAATACTCATAAGGTAGGAAGCAAAATACACTCAAATAGGAAGCATTCAAATAAGGTACACAGTAGTACGCAAAGTAATTGCAGATCATAGGAAAAAGACATTAATCCTAGAAACACAAATATATTTCATAAGAATACTAAATTGTAGGGCACAAATTCAAACACAATTAAAATCAAGGTAGCCTTCTTATTATTGCTTCTTGCAAATTACATGTAATAGTGCATTCAAACATGGGGACACATATCAATTAAGAAGTAGATGAAGCATGAAGTATTCATATTAGCACACATAAACATATGTAGGAATTACACACATGGAGCGAGAAGCATTTACTCATTCATTAAGACATGAATATGTAGAGTATTCAAGTACACTCAAATTCATTTCTAGGCATGGAATATATCATGCATTCAATAAATGGAAAATACACAATATGAAGCATCCATTTAAATATACGTAAAGCACAAAATGATCCTACATATAGAACACAGGTATAAGAATGCTCATAGACACACTTAGCAAATACAAACAAACACATATAAGGCATGAATTACACAAACACAAGCATACACTTAAGAATGGAGTAGTCATGTATAAGAGTACATCAGTCATGAAGTGAACAAGTAAGATGCTAACCAAGAAACAAAAACACCATAAGTTTGGTAAAACATGAGTGCATGAAGTCACAAGGCATACGTATGAATATATGTAAAGTATACACTTGAATGCAAGTCACAACAAATACCATGTCATATACACCCAAATACATCGTCATGAAGGACACACTTGAATTCAAAGTCACAGAGTATACAAGTACAAAGTCAGAGGGTATACACTTGAATACAAATACATCTCGAATTCAAATACAAGTCATAGAGTATGCACTCAAATATCAATACAAAGTTATAGAGTATACACCCAAATACAAATTCAATCACGAGTCATAAAGTATACACTCAAATAAACACAATCGACGAGTATACACTTAAATATAGATACAATCACAAGTTATAGGGTGTACAATCAATTACAAATACACTTGAATGAAGTATGCTATCAGACAATTGAGAAGGTGGATTCGGTGTATCCCATACTACACCGTGGGTCCATCCTCCTTCCCAAGGTCATTGAGTATACACATAAACATGAAGCAGACACGCGAATACACGTCATGCACAAGCATTCATATGAATATATGTTACAGAGCATTCAATCTGTAAATTTTTGAACAACTAAATAGATATTAAATGTAATGTGAACTCCGGACTGCTAATTTTTTTATTTTTCACCTGATTACAATGCAACACGCTAATCTGCTAGGGTTAGCATAAACCAAAACGATGGTGCTAACTCTTAAATCCGTAATGTACACCAGGATCCCGATGTGGGCAAGGTGTGAGCATTGGTCAGAGGATCTCAAAGGAAAATGTTGAATAAGAACTCTAACCACGAGATGCACCGGTGAACGACGAGCATTCGGTCAGAGGATCCCTATCTAATGCAATACTGAAAATTAGCTCAACACCAAGTATGTGCTACTCAATCCGTGATGGATAGGAGGCGACCATATGGCGGAGACTTAGGAAATTACAATGCAAAACAGTAAATAGGCGGCAAGCCAGCCTCTTCGACTTATTCAGTGGGAAGTACATGTAAATCAAATGAAAGGAGAGAATTGCTGACAGTACTACTGTTCAGCTTACAATCAAATTAGAGAGTTTGCCAATATCATAAGAATAAGAACTTCCAAAGCTATAGCAAGATAAGCACCCTTTCTAAACTCACTAACTCTTTGAATATCAACTCCTCACACCAATAATGAACTTCCTCAAATCTGGTATGACTGTTTTTGACAGATTTAATACAGAACAGCAGCATGATAACCCATTAAAATGCACATAACTCACTCTAAACACATCCTATTGACGAAAGATCAAATGCAGATTACTATACTAATGTAGGCGCCCAAGATGCAATCCCTAAACCACCCAAAACAAGCCTTATTTATTTTTGCACAAA
Source organism: Sequoia sempervirens (assembly GCA_007258455.2). NCBI lineage: Eukaryota > Viridiplantae > Streptophyta > Pinopsida > Cupressales > Cupressaceae > Sequoia > Sequoia sempervirens. The sequence goes on along the minus strand of VDFB02341084.1, from coordinate 5,930 downwards.
CTCCAATGTACTTCAAGATGGTACGGCCCAGCTGCAAGGGCGAATTTCCTTAATAAAATCAAAGAGACAATAAAAATCTGGAAACTGGCAAGAATGGTCGCCCCTCATAAACAAATTGATAGATTCAATACCCAGAATGATAGCATTTTTATTTCATGAGCTATGAGCAAATCTTACACTCCTCAATGACATTCAGCAACATCAAAATATGACAGAAAATGTAAACTAGAACTCCAAAATGCAATTACTCAACTGGAAATGCAATTCAAACCTAATACAAGCTAACCTCTCAACTAGTTGCTATCTTTCAAGCAAGAAGATGAGCCCATGCTAGGAGGTGTGCTTTCCTCGAAGCGAGTGCCTGAAGACAATTCAAGAAATACAGAACGGTAGTAGAATGTTGATGTTTCAAACAGGCCCAGGCCCTGGACAATTGCATAAGAGAGAAACATCTAGAAGCTTCCAGAGGGCGCCCAAACCCTAATTTCAAATTCACCTTTTCCCTCCAAAAGATGGCGTCCTTTTTCATCAATAAAATATTTCACTTTTTCAAATAAAATCAATCTCTCAAAAAGGCGTCCCATTTCTTAGTCTCAATATTTGACATTAAAAATATAATTTATCTCCTTATGACGCCTTGACCCTCAAAAGTCCCCTTTTTAAAAACAACTTAAAGTTGTAATCGCTAAGGTATAATATTAAAATAATAATAATATTATAATAAAAAATACTTTATCTCCATCAAAATGCCTGTGCCAAGAATCGAAGTGTCAACAATAACTAAGAAGATGACCAACCTGGACCCAACCTAACTCAGTCACCAAAATAGAATTTACTAAAAATAGTAAATTCCATGGGTTGCCCTAATGCCAACCTAACATTACCTGTTGAAGCCTCCTTCAAAACCCGTAGCAATCCGCGAATCAATCCCAACTCAAGCAACAATCAATTTCAAAACTAGGAAACCCTAATTTCCCTTCCCAGATAGCCCACGGGTCTCCTGGACACAGGCCAACGATCAACTAAAACGATCAATCACCGAAGGGGACATTACATTAAAACACCCCAAGTTATCATCGCTCACCCAATTCACAAGAGGTAGGAGTGGACCATGCACAAGGATGCCCTTAGCGCCTCTCTTCTCAGCCCGAAGGTAGTCAATAAACACCTATTGTATTGACTCCCTCGGCCCTCCTGGGCAGACATGCAGTCATCCATGAGGGTGGCCTACCTCAAAGAGATCCTAGTATTTGCTCTCCTTCATGGGCATCCAATCCTCCTCTATGATTTGATTTGAAACAGAATGATAATTTGGTAATGGGTAGACACGCAGTCCATGAGATAGTTTGGAGGAAGGATTCCCGTAGGAGGCCCTTAGAGCACTCCCTTCTCAACCCGAGAGCGGCCAACCAACACCCGTGGAAATGACCCCCTCGGCCCTCGTTGGCAGACCTGCAGTCATCCAATGAGGGTGGTCTACCATGAAGGGACTCTAGTATCTGCTCAACCTATCGGTTCCATCCCTCAACCAACTACATGATTGTTTGTTGATACAAACAATTGCATCTTACCTTATTACAAGTTACAATTACAACATGCTATGAGGATTCATGAATTCATTAAGATATTTATAATCTCTTTATCATATGAATGTATATGCACTAGTCCTTTATGCTATAAATCTATCAATCACCCAAAACATGTTTAACAAAATATTATTCTCCAACTATATAAAGGTATTTAGGATTGTTGATTTAGGGCTACAAAAATACGCACCTAATACTTACCACTTCGATTTTCTGAAACCTCCAACCAATAATGTCGCCTTCTTATACTATGTTTTACTAGAATGATAGATCATCATGTCATTGTTAGTTGTCCAATTCAAAATACATATTAGCAACACTATAATAGTTGCCTTATGATAATAAATAACATCGATTAGATAAATATTGTCATGCATAAATCGTGTTGATCAATTGCCTGTTATATGTTTACTAGTCATCATATATTTATGTATAAAATAGTATCATTGTTTCTATTCAAAATCTCACAATTTTAGGCGGGCTATAACCCATGCACCAAACTAATACAAACAAATGACTAATCATAGATATGCAGACTAACAACATAGATATTTATCTATTCACACACATATATCTTGATACTTATTTTACCCAAATGTCACAACAATGATTACATTCAATGGTTATAGGACATACCTGATCTGCATAATTCAGAATGCATTCTATATGTTTATAGAGTATACCTTTGCTTTGGTAAGTTCGCATATATTATCTTCATAGGATGGCAGGAAAGTTGCTCTGATACCACTTGTAATGACCCTTTTTTGGTGGAAGCACTTGAACCCGAAACTTGCATTCAAAGTGTTTCTCAAGAAGACATTAGAAACATTAGAGATCGATAAATTCAGTTATAACATCCAATAAGAACATTGATGATATAAATATTTCATTCTTGTCAAAGGATTATTCATTTCATCCTTATCACTCCTATGAATGATTCTACTAAAATATATTTCATAAGTATATTAGATATTAAACATCTTTCAAGATCCCATAGATGGAATTCTATTATATCATTTACATCATAGAGTCATTATTACTTATAAGGCTCAATAATTGCATAACCACCTATAAAGCGCATATCTATATATTATTAATTATCTCTATACTTAAAATACTCATCTTTGCATGAGCCCGCACATCATCTATATATATATTATTTATTTAATATATATATACACTAGCAAAATATACAATTGCATTAAATAGTCATGATGAAGCTTATTAAAAGAATAATAAATATAAATAGCAAAATATGTATACATTTATATTTGCAGATAATAACCATAATAAAGCATACTATAGAATTAATTAATTTAGATCATAGAATACATATATAATTTCAGACCCTAGTTATGTTAGAGAGTCTACCTAAATAAATAACAACAAAATATGGGGCCATTATTAAACACACAACAACATAAAATAAACAGAACAACTTACCTCCGTCAGTCGCCATTCTCTCAGGATCAGATTTTCCGTAATCTTATTAGGCTGATTCCTTTTCCCCAAAACATCTTGATTCTTTACTTTGTTCTTCCCTTCTTCTATCTCGATCTAATATTTGAAACATATATTACCTTGTTAATAGTTTGATTCCTATCCTCCCCTTTCCATTCCTTCTTCTTTAACTTCGTGTTATTCTTTATATATTCTCCTCTTCAAAATATATATATATATACATTTCCGCTTCTCTTTTTTTCCTCCCTTCCATTCAACCTCCCTCTTTATACCCCTTCATAAGGTTCGCGGCTCTTTTGAAGGGGATGCTATCTTTTATTGATCAGCTGTATTTTCTAAACAGTACGACTTTTTAACAATCAAGCATATTATTTATCTCCGTATTTATACTTATGCTTGGCTATTGCTGACTAGATCTTATATTTGTTTATTTATTTTACTTTTATGTTTGTTATTTGTTTATATCATATTATAAAGGCTAACTGATATTTGTACTATATGTAGTAATATATATTAATATTATTATTTATTTTTATATCTATATATATATATATATATATTAATGTAATATGTAATATACAATATATACATTCAAATGTCAAATATAAGATATATATATATTTTATATAATAAATGTAATGCGTATTTTATTTATGTGTATATAATATAATTTCATCTTTATTAATAATAATCTCAGTTATCCGATAAGGATGTATGAGCTTTTGATCCAGTATCATTATTAATTGTATAATTTGAATATCATAAATTGGCATTATCTTAGAATTGAAAACAGTAATGACAGTTCACCTGCCTTTGTAATAGTTCATGAGGAAGATCAATGGGCAGTATCTTTGAAAAGAAGTGCAGCACCATCCATATTCTCTGATCTACAAAATTAAGGATGATCTCATTGAAGGCCTTCAACCTGAGAGACGAAGTGGAGTTAAGGATGAAGTTGCTCTTCCTAACTTGCAACTTATCAGAGACTCTTTGGAGACATTGAAATCAGCATACATACACTTGATTGAAGATCGAGATTATGCCTTCGAAATTGCGAAGAAGACCATTGGTACTTTCCAAGAAAAGGAGAGAAAGGTTGATGAGCTTACTCTTGAGCTTGAATCAACAAAGGACATGTTGAAAGAAACTCAGTTGGCTCTAATGGAGGTTGAAGACCAATTTGTTGACTTCAAACTTTTCAAGGAGCAAGAGGGTGCACAAAGAGCTGAAGAAATCAAGCAAGTGATTGGAGAGCTTGATAGTCTTCAAGAGGAGTTTGATCTTGAAAGTGTCTCAAGAAAATCAGAAGTTGCATGTGCTAATTTGGAACAACAAGATATAAGGAGTGATTTTCAAGTTTTTAACAATCCTCTCTTTGAAGTGGGTGTTGAGGAAACTTATGATAATCCTCTTTTTGTGATAGAAGATGAACCAGAACATGGTGTTCACACTCTTGTCAATCCATTCCGTGGGTTGAGTGATGCTAGTCTATTTTGGGAGTTGAATTTGAAGTCATCCTTTGTTTCATGCTCCAGTGTTGTTGAAGCTTTCATGGATTGGTTTCAGAGGTTAATCAGAGGGAATGCCTATTTTAGGAGTATGCACTTGGTTTTGACCAACACTTGGGGTTGTGTTGAATTCTATTTTCAGTGTGTTGAAAATATTTTTCAGTTGGGTGTCCATGTTTGGGATTCTCAACATGGGTTGATGGAGCCTATTGCTTGTGGAAAGAAGAACTTTTGGAGGGATAAGGATCAAAATTCCAGATTTGTTGGTGATGTTCCCTTCTTTCCCAGTCACTTGATGGTTCCGTTTGTACATCAACAAATGGATTGGAGAGAAATTTTGAGTATGGGTTGGAGAGATGAACGATCGGTTGCTCTTGGGAGTGACCTTCGGCTAATACAAGGGCAGATTTTGAGACACGTGCTTGCTGGTTGGAAGCATACCAGCCACTTTACTTGTGGAATTACTCTCGTTTGGAAGAGTTTGTCCTTCACTACTTGCCAAAGAGGTGGTAATTTTCAGTTGGGGATTGCTCTAGTATGTTTTCCTGCCATTTTTGAGGGATTAACTTGCAACTCTATGCTCATCTCATACACTCACACTTGGGAATTTCTTTGGTGCTGCTGTTTTTTCTTGTGTGAAGCACTAAAATCAGATTGCTCTTCGCTGACTTTAGCCTTGAACAGCAGATACTATTTGTTCCTTCACACCAGTTCTATTCTCGGGGTTCATCTTATGGAGGCTTGTGATGTTAACTTTGATAGTTCTCTCTCATTGTGGGTTCAGGACAGCGAACCACCACTTGTTTTGATTCATCATTCTGAGATTCATGAGGTTGGAACTATGAGAGTTTTATGTAGTCTTCATGGTGGTATCAATATAATTCAGTTGGTGCATAGTAGCTCCATGAGGAGACGTGAGTATGAGTTTGTTGAGCTCTTGCAAAGGATTGTTTTCCTCTTTGCAAGAAGATTCGAAGATGTCACATTTGCAGTCATGACTTCGTTTGTTACCATGAGGAGGTATGCTGAGGAGATTGATTTTGAGTTGAGTAGCCTATCTTTCTTCTTGCCTAGAATTGTGGTTGACAGTGGTATGATTGTTACTGTTGACTATGGGCATCTTGTACATGAGACGTTGCATGATTTTGATCTCAGTCCTTTAAGATCTTTCAATTTGAGTATCATGGATGGTAACACTTTGGAGTTACAAGGGAGGTTAGTGCAGCATTGGCATGATGATTTTACTGATGTGATCAGAGTAGTGCAGCAGTGGCATAGTGGGTCCTTCCTGAGATGGATTTGGGAACCTGGGATCATACTTGTTTTGGTAGGGATCAATCTTAACTTTTCGGGAGTTATGATGGTATTGCTTGAG
>VDFB02341081.1:0-81951 GCA_007258455.2 Sequoia sempervirens | reverse complement strand
CAAATCTATGAGCATATCAATAGAGGAAACATATTGTGCATATAATCATCATAGCATCATAAGCATAAAACAAGCATAACATCAAGTGTCTATGATCATCCAAAATAGTCCAAAACACATAGAGTATCATCATGATCAAATCAAAAGATAGCCAAATGGTGAATCAAATGGTAGGCCTCACATCCTCCTCCCCTAAGAATGAACTTCCTCCTGGAAGTCATCAAAGAGGTGAGGATATAGGACCCTCAAACGTGAGGCATCCTCCCAAGTGGCTGCTACCTCGTCATAGCGATCCCACTGAACCCTAACTTGGTCCAGCGCTCGGCCTCGAAGAGCCAATGTCCGTCGAGCCAAAATGCGAATGGGCTCCAAGGCTAACTGGTCGTCCGACTCCACCTGCAAAGCATCCCAATCCAACACATGAGAAGCATCGTGTACATAACGTCGTAAAACTGATACATGAAACACATCGTGGATGCGCGACAGGCTAGGTGGCAAGGCTAGACGATAAGCTACGGGACCTATCCGCTCCAAGATCTCAAAAGGACCCACAAACTGTGGTGCGAGCTTAGAGCCCTTTCCATAACGGATTGGACTCTTATGTGGCCGCACTCTCAAAAATACACGGTCCCCAACTGAAAAGCTCTGATCAACTCTCTTTGCATCGGCATACTTCTTCTGACGATCCTGTGCCTCCTGTAGACGCTGTCTAATCAAGACCACCTGCTGCTCCATATCCTATACCATCTCTGGCCCAATAGCTACTCTATCCTCAATCATGTCCCAACTCAAAGGAGTCCTGCACGGTCTTCCATACAATGCCTGAAATGGTGGCATGCCTAAGGAACTGTGATGCCCATTATTGCAGGAAAACTCGACCAAATATAGATAATCCTACCAACGAGACTGGTGATACATCACATACATGCGTAGCATATCCTCTAACACCTGATTCACCCTCTCTGTCTGCCCATCTGTCTTAGGGTGGTAAGCTGAACTGAAGTTGAGTCGAATGCCCAACGCCTGCTGCAATGATGTCCAAAATATGGATGTGAAGAGTGAATCCCTATCTGATATAATCCTACGAGGGACTCCATGTAATCTAACAATGTCATCAAGGAAGACTCTCGCTACTGCTGGAGCTGTGTAAGTCGTACGCACGGGTGAAAAATGGGCTACTTTGGTCAACTTGTCAACAGTCACCATGATGGCATCATGACGATGTGAGGACAAAGGTAGACCAACAATAAAATCCATCGAAATGATGTCCCATTTCCACTCAGGAATATCATGCGGGTAAAGGAGTCCTGCTGGATGTTGATGCTCTGCTTTGACTCTTTGACACTCAAGGCATCGAGTCACAAAATCTGCAATATCTCGTCGCATCCCTGCCCAATGATATAACTGTCTCAGATCGACATGCATCTTCTTCACCCCTGGATGTGCTGCATAAGGTGCTCTATGTGCCTCTAATAATATAACTGTGCGAAGGTCACCCACACTAGGTACATAGATACGCCCTTTGTGTCGTAGCAAACCATCAGACTCTAAAGTATATCCTAAAAACTTGCCCTTAAGGGCCCTCTGTGACTGGATCTCCTGCTGAACCAACATATACCACTCATCCTCTGGAAGGTGTTGTAGAATCTGACTCCTCAAATCAATGCTTAATGTCATGGATGATAGCTCATGCCGCCTCCTACTCAATGCATCTGCAACCACGTTCTCCTTCCCTTTGATGTAATGCACGTCAAAGTCGTACTCGCATAGAAACTCCATCCAACGCCTTTGGCGGGCATTTAGATTTGGCTGTGTGAATATGTACTGAAGGCTCTGGTGATCTGAATGTAGCTCGAAGTGATGACCCAAAAGGAAGTGCCTCCAACGAACTAGAGCATGAACTACTGCTGCTAACTCTAAGTCATGCGTAGGGTAGTTCAACTCATGGGTCTTGAGTTTTCGTGACTCATATGCAATCACTCTACCCTCCTGCATAAGTACGGTGCCTAAGCCATCAATAGATGCATCTGTACAGACCATGAAATCAGCTGAAGGATCTGGAACTGCTAAGATAGGAGCGCTAGTGAGACGCTCCTTGAGGGTCTGAAAATCCCTCTCACACTGATCTGTCCACTCAAACTTCTTCCCTTTTCACTGAAGGGAAGTGATAGGATGTGCAATCCTAGAGAAACCCTCTACAAAGAGACGATAATAACCTGCCAAACCCATGAAATTCCTAACCTCTGTCACTGTAGTAGGCGCTGGCCAATCCATGATAGCTCTAATCTTCGATGGATCTACAGAGATACCATCACCAGATATAATGTGACCAAGATAGTGAACCTCTGGACTGAAGAAGGCACATTTCGACAAGCTGCCATATAACTGATGCTCCCTCAAACACTGCAATACCTGTCGCAAGTGAACCTCATGTTCCTCCTCGGTACGTGAATATATCAAGATGTCATCGAGGAAAATAATAACAAATCGATCCAAGAAGGTACGAAATACTCTGTTCATGAGACTCATAAACACTGCAGGAGCATTCGTCAACCCAAATGGTACCACTGTAAACTCATAATGGCCATACCTAGTCCTGAAAGCTGTCTTATGAATATCCGCTTTTACAATCTGTAACTGATGATAACCAGACTTAAGGTCAATCTTAGAGAAAACTCTGGCTCCCTGCATCTGATCAAATAAATCATCAATCCTCGGAAGTGGGTAACGATTCTTGATCGTCACCTTGTTCAACTGTCTATAGTCTATGCATAGATGAAGGGATCCATCCTTCTTCTTAACGAAGATGACAGGAGTGCCCCAAGGCGATACACTCAGACGGATGTGACCCTTTTCTAACAACTCCTCTAACTGAAGCTTGAGCTCACCAAGCTCATGTGTAGTCATCCCATAAGGTGCCCTCGATATCGGTTCAGCCCCTGGCACCAAATCAATTCGAAAATCAATCTCTCGACGAGGTGGCATACCTGGCAAGTCGGAAGGAAAAACATCAACAAACTCCCTAAGAATGGGATGGTCATCCAAGGATACCTCTGTCATCTCCTCATCCATATCTCTGAGAGTGATAGCAAACAACTGACATCCCTTTTGTAGACACCACTTCAACTGCATAGCGGATATCATACGAAGGGAAATGGGCCTCTGAACCCCTGTGATCACCACTGCTGAACCATGGTCATCCACACACTCAACTGTCTTTCGGCGACAATCTACCTTAGCCTGATGTGCATCAAGCCAATCCATGCCCAAAACCACTCCATAGGAGCCTAATGGTGTGACACGAAGATCAACTGATGTATTCAAACCTCCAAATCGAAGTGGACAATCATGAACCACTAAATCTACTAACACCTTAGCCCCTGAGGCTAGCTCTACCTCCCACCTATCATCCTGCCTAGATGCCACTAGCCTGCTACGCTCCACTATAGAAGGGGATATAAAGGAATCAGATGCCCCAGAATCAAATAAAACAGTAATATGAGTATCACCTATCATACCTGGGGTCTCGATAACTGTGGCCTGGTGCTCAGCTTGGTGGTTCTCGACCGCTGCAAATACTCGGTGGGACTTGCCCACATCTCCCACTGTCTGCTCAGAGCCTACTCTGTGCTGCCCTCTCACTGTGGGACCCTGGGGGCAATCCCTGGCTAAGTGTCCGACTGCTCCACATACATAACAAGGACCCCTAGGATACACCTGAGCTGGCTGGGTCCTAGTGAACTATTGTCCCCCTTTCCTACTAGAACCACTGTGTCCTCCTCGGGTAGACTGCTGTGAACGTGCTTGGGTAGTACCCTGTAACTGAGAACGTTGATCTCTGCGGTGACCCTGAGGTCGCCATGCCTAGAGTGTACACCCTAAAAGCCCTGATGTGGCCTAGGCCTCTAGCTATGCTGCTGCTGTGGTGGTCTAGATGGTCCTGCAGAAGGCCTGAATCCTCCCTTTGAAGGAAGGGGAGGTCGTCGAAAACTGTGTGACTGAGTACCCTGGTTGCAGTTTTGAAACCGCTCTCGTGCCTCCTGTGACTTTCCCTGAATCTCCTCTGCTATAAGGGCTTTCTCCACAGCAACCCGAAGGTTCTCTGGATCAGCCATACGTATAGGTCCTGATATGCCTGCATTAAGTCCTCTGATGAAGCGATTGACAAGAAGCTTCTCATCCTGGATATAGTCCACATACTATAGTAGCTCAAGAAATCGACTCTCATACTGTGGTACTCATAGTCCCCTCTGTTGAAGGTAATGGAACTCATCAATGCGGCGCTACCGAAAGTGCTCAGACAAATAGCGTGCTTGAAACTGCTCTAAGAATGTCTCCCATGTGAGAGTGTCAATAGATAAGTGGTGCTTGCGCTCCTCCTTGCGCCACCAAGTAGAGGCTGGACCTCTAAGCAAAAGTACTGCACATCATTCTTTTACATTGCTTGCATATGCACGCAATCCAAAGCACCTATCAAGATTGAGAAGCCATGACTCAGCTCTTTTTCCATCTATGGATCCCTCAAAATTATCTGGCTTGAGTCGTAGCACTTCTCGAACATGATCTCCTGAATCTCGATATGCTCTATCCCCAACTGCTACCTCAGGATGAGGTATATGTGGTGGAGGATCTAAGTGAACTGATCCCCTCTCTCCCTCCTCATCATACTCATCTGGAATGCGATGGGGACTCCTGCTGCGCTCTCTATGTTGTGATCCATGTGCCTCAGTCGAGTGATGAGTCTGCTGTAGTCTAGGGCCCTCCTCGGTCGCTGGTAAACGAGCGTGAATAACCCCAATCAAGTCCTCTAGTGCATGGAGGATCTGAGAATTGATGTTCTGTGGAGGATCATGTTGTGATGCCTCAGAAACGTGTGGGGGTGTCGGTGGTGCATCAGATCGGTCTCCCTCAGCATTGCGTCCGCGACCGCGACCACGACCGCGTCCACGAATACTTCGCTTCCTAGGTGCCATCCTCTACACGAGCATCAATTCATATGATTACTATCATGGTTAATCACAAATGCCTAGGAGTTCCCAAGGTTGGAACCCCAGGCTCATACCAAAATGTAATGCCATAAATTTATATGAAGAGAAAAAACACAACCAATTTTTTTTTCTGAAAAAATTACAAACATGCAACCTAGATAAATGATGATGAGGTAGCACCTAGTCACTAACCACATGCATTACTAATGGTTACAAGTCACTTCTAGAGAGGGGCGAAAGAATAAAAATAAAAAATAAACATTTGTGTGTGTTCTCAATGCACTTCTACAAAAAACACCTCTGGCTAGCACTAAACTAGGTGATGAAATAACTAGGTTAAAAAACGAAATGTTATAAATAATAATTTTAGTAGTGCTCTCTTCATTATCACCGCTATTATTTGAAAAAAAAATACATCAATGACATTAATATAATTCCTATAGAATGCTGCCCAAACACAATATTTTTTTATTTAACAAATATTTTATATTTAATAGATAAATAATCCTTATAAAAGAAACTACAATTAAATTAACCTTGAAGTTATAATTTAAATTATTTTTAATAAATAAAATTTATGAGAAAATTATAAATAAAATAAAATTGATCTTAAAATTATAATTTAAATTATCTTAAGCAAATAATCTTACATAAAAAAATTATATATACAATTAAATTAATCTAAACCTATAATCTAAAAAATATCTATATAAATAGATACTTAAAGGGAAGCACCAGAGCTAGATTAGGACTCTATTCAAGTATTTAGTACAAACCCAAAGGGTAAAGTTTGTATTTGGTTTTTCTAAAAAATATAGCGGCTTCATAACGCATGTCCCTTAGTGAATTTTTAAAACAAGCCATAGCTTCTAAGGAAAAAGCCTTATTTTGTTTAATTGAGGGTACCGCAACTACCCATCGTTTTTAGGTGTTTTATTTTTTTAAAACAAACTTACGTATGCATTTTTCTTCGGCGTATCTTATTCATTGGAAAGCTAATCAAAGTATGGATTTAAATGCTATATATATATATATATATATATATATATATATATATTCATATATATATTTTTGGAACTATTTTCGCCCTAGGAATAAGTTGAAAGCTCATTCTCTTTAGAATTTCTAACTCAAGACATATTTAGAAGATAGTCCTCCATTACAGCTTTTAAGGCCATCTAACTAGCAGTTTATATTCAATATGAGCATGAAGATTCTACTAATATTAGTAATAACTATTATGGTAAGTAAAATCTAGATTTCACAGATCTATGTACATGACTCCATGTTAAATGAGATTTAGCATTATAAACTATCATTCCACCTTTATCTAATTGTAAATTTATTTTCACTAAGATCTACACAATCCATACCAAATCTTTGTTACTTTTTTTTTTTTTTTTACCAAGATTTACTTATAATGGCCAAAAAGATGGATCTAATCAGCAATTACAAGATTGAAGGTACTGATTGCTAAGAGCTCGCATTGGCCAATTCACTTAAAATGTAGAGAAAGGGAGGCAACATTTTACCTACTTCCTCAGGTAATAAAGAAATTATTTCTTGATTTTAGTTTATTTTACTTATCTATGTGGAATTTTATTATTACGTTGACAAAGATTTTAATATATTTCTTGATATCATAAATTATTTATTTTATTATCACACCAAGAAGTTCTCACGCTCATGACAGAGAATAACGAATTAAATTTAACTTTAAAATTAATACTTATCGCACGCCGTAATAGCATGTTACTATTTTAAGTATTATGAATAACGCCACTCTAGAATCAATACGTATAAATCAAATCTGGCATTTAAATATTTAAACAGCACTTATTCTACTGCGATTAATTGAATAAAACGCTGTGGCCTGGCAGAAGCAATTTTAAAATGTATTTTATAAGTATTGGTTCATTTGAACCGTATGTATTTAATCTTAAGGGAGCATAATGGAGTTGGTGAACTTTGATGAGGGACAGTCAGTTGAGCTTAAGCGTTAATGCATACATCAGCTGGACCTTTTATTAATAACATTGGACAACAAAGGAATGACAGTGATATCGATACGAATGATAATAAATTTACTCTCCTCACAGGTTTGTTTTAAATATAGTATTAACTATTTGCGACGACTTCATCTTGGCACAACCATCCACATGGATATTGCCACCAAAGAGATATAAAGTTGTTGAAATGGAGTAACTCACCTGAGAAATCTGTAAACTTGATTGTGGCGGGAGGAATAAATTCGCTTAGTCCCAAACAAGGTATCAACCCTAAAGCACTAATCTTACTCGCTAACACTGGTCTGCCCTAACTTTTGGCAACAGGGCAGCAACCATTTCTCAGCTTTGAGACTCTGAAAATGCAACTCGATAAGGGTGGCGACTAGCTGTTTCAGTCTTACACAAGCGGATCTGGTCTTTCGGTTGTTGTCTTTCCAGCTTAGTGTTTTGTTCTTTTTTTTTTTTTCTTTTACCTAAGCTCAGAACTTTGCTAGCTTTCTTGACTTTTATGGAGGCAAGCATGGGTCCTATTGACCAACTAACTCTATGTTCCATTCAGTTATTTTACTAGAATCTTACCAACTGACTACTGTGCAGGAAATAGTGAGAAGGAAGAAAGAAAACATGCAGCCAAGGATTATTTACAGTCGATACCCTTACGTTTAAATAGTGATGCAATTCCTATCTACCTAGAATGATTTTTTTTTATTTTTCTTTTCTTTTGCTCTTCTTTCTTTGAAACACTACTTCCGAGTAACATCACGAGATAAGAAATTAACTCTTTCAAATCAGTTCCTAACTCGTTAAGGAGGAAAGAAAATCAACAGAGTACAATTTTCTTTACTAAAGCAGCAAATCATAAATTGAAATAACAGTTTTGCAAATACTTAAAACATTATCTTTCTTTTATTTCTGAACAACCATAGTTTCAGGTATTCTAGAGGTTACCCAACAGATTTCCCGTGTGTTTTAATTTTAATTTTATTTTATTTATAATATAAACAGTTTGCAATTCCCTACCTAACACGTGTCAAGATCAAATGTAACGATTTTCCATGCTACTCTTATTTTTATTATAGAACAAAATGCCAAACCTTCAAATAGATTAAGTTCACAGATTTATTTTCAGTCTTCTGCAACAACTTTGCAATAACACTCCATTTCTCTTTCATATAAAACCACGAATATGCAGTGAAATAAATATTTACACATAATAAAATAGAACTATTCAAAAGGGAGGAGAGGCTATTAACAGTTTTACTGCATTACAACATCATTGCTTACTTGCAGTGATAAGGAGTCCATCTGCTTCCAAAATATAAGCATGTATTTTCAAACTACCTGTGGGGCAGATCATACAGAGTAACAGTTCTTCTTTCCAATGCTTTTATACTCTTTACACGTCATTAAATGTCTATCCACAAACTACAACATAGCTAAACATTGAGGACCATATATCTTTCTTTCAAAACATTTTACACAGCTGCAAGGGTGATCTTTAAATCTGCAAGTTATAAATAAGACTAATTTTCTCATGGCCATTCGGGTGTGCTCACCTCCCAACCTTGGGTTGGAAAACCAACCACCCCCCGAGCTAGGAGGTAACCAAACTACCAGGTACACACAACAATAAAACAAATGCCATTTTCAACCACAATGCTCAAACAAAATACTCCCAACCAAGATTCACACAATTACTTAAGGATTCTTTATGAATCCAAAGATGGGGATAGAGGTGGACATCACTTCCATATGGGGAGACCTATTAGCAAGTAGAAATAACCAACAACACAATCCTTCTTTTTCTCCAATCCCCCATTCAATAAAGCTCTTCATATCATACATCCTCCATACAACAATCTTCCCAAAACACCATACTATCATGAAACAATTTTAGGTACTCATACCCTTTTTGTGCCTCTCCTTCTCAAAGGAGGAACAATCTCCCCATAGAGGTTCCTACACATTCCTATCCCCCACAAGGATTCTCTTCCCACATTGGGTGAGTTTATCCTATACAACCCCAAACCAACACAAGGAAATGCAAAGGCACATAAAAGCACAACAACCCATATAACTCATTTCCTCAAACTTCCATACAAAGAGGTAAAAGAAAAGAAAAGCAAACATACATAAAGATGGAGTAAAACCTACCTCAAATCCAAGCCAACAATGAGAGAAGTTTGAAGATGAGCTCCAAAACCCTACTCCTTCAAGACCAAGCAAAATTTTCCTTCCTCCAAGCAATCCAAACACCAAGTCCCCAAAAGAAGAAGAAGAACCCTTTCCTTTCCTTTCCAAAAGATTCAAATAGGAGTCAAGGGTTAGAAATCCTTGGAGGAGAGTGTGACACATGTCAACCTCCTATTCACTCCCATGGACACTCCTCCCCACAAGTTCTCAAACATGTGTGAGAACTCTTGGGGAAGTGAAAGGCCAAAGAGTGTTCAACACTCAACAAGGTTTTCAAATCTCATAAATCAGATTTTGGAGCCAACACTCCAAACCCATCCCCAAAATCCGTCACCCTTCTTGATGGCTAATTAAGAAGGGTCACAACTTGCAATTTTGACAAGCTATGGGTTTGATTTGACCCCTAACCCATAGGTGACTATCTTAGGGGTTAATTAAGGGCCAATTAACCCAATTTAAGGACTAATTAAACCTTTGAAAACCCTCAAAAGAGAAATTTAAATTTTAACATAGTAAAATAATTCCAACATGCCCCAAAACCCCCAACAAAAGTTTGATTGACCTTAAAAACAAAATCTCAATATTCAACATTAAACATTTTTAATCACAAATTAAAATACAACACAAGAGGCTATGGTCCATTCTTCATGGACCATAGTGGCTTCACTAGGCTGACACAATCGGGTACCTTTGGTTACCTCCAATCCCATTGGCCATGGGCGTGTACCTGCACACTCAATGTCCACATGTCAAAATATCCAATGCATGATAATCAATAATAAAATCATAAATCCATATGCATATATTTAGCACAATCTAACTCTGAATCAATAAATTCAATATCTATAATCATTCTTCCTCTAGCAATAACATATTTTATCAATTCATGTATAGTCATGGCTTAATAAAGAAATCACATCATCACTAAATTAAATTTAGCATTCTATCAATTCCTTCTCATTTTAAAACAATTGTCCATTTCAATCATGATAACCAAATCATATGAGCATATCAATAGAGGAAACATATTGTGCATATAATCATCGTAGCATCATAAGCATAAAACAAGCATAACATCAAGTGTCTATGATCATCCAAAATAGTCCAAAACACATAGAGTATCATCATGATCAAATCAAAAGATATCCAAATGGTGAATCAAATGGTAGGCCTCACATCCTCCTCCCCTAAGAATGAACTTCCTCCTGGAAGTCATCAAAGAGGTGAGGATATAGGACCCTCAAACGTGAGGCATCCTCCCAAGTGGCTGCTACCTCATCATAGCGATCCCACTGAACCCTAACCTAGTCCAGCTCTCGGCCTCGAAGAGCCAATTTCCGTCGAGCCAAAATGCGAATGGGCTCCAAGGCTAACTGGCCATCCGACTCCACCTGCAAAGCATCCCAATCCAACACATGAGAAGCATCGTGTACATAACGTCGTAAAACTGATACATGAAACACATCGTGGATGCGCGACAGGCTAGGTGGCAAGGCTAGACGATAAGCTACGGGACCTATCCGCTCCAAGATCTCAAAAGGACCCACAAACCGTGGTGCGAGCTTAGAGCCCTTTCCATAATGGATTGGACTCTTATGTGGCCGCACTCTCAAAAATACATGGTCCCCAACTGAAAAGCTCCGATCAGCTCTCTTTGCATCGGCATACTTCTTCTGACGATCCTGTGCCTCCTGTAGACGCTGTCTAATCAAGACCACCTGCTGCTCCATATCCTATACCATCTCTGGCCCAATAGCTACTCTATCCTCAATCATGTCCCAACTCAAAGGAGTCCTGCACGGTCTTCCATACAATGCCTGAAATGGTGGCATGCCTAAGGAACTGTGATGCCCATTATTGTAGGAAAACTCGACCAAATATAGATAATCCTCCCAACGAGACTAGTGATCCATCACATACATGCGTAGCATATCCTCTAACACCTGATTCACCCTCTCTGTCTGCCCATCTGTCTTAGGGTGGTAAGCTGAACTGAAGTTGAGTCGAATGCCCAACGCCTACTGCAATGATGTCCAAAATGTGGATGTGAAGAGTGAATCCCTATCTGATATAATCCTATGAGGGACTCCATGTAATCTAACAATGTCATCAAGGAAGACTCTCGCTACTACTGGAGTTGTGTAAGTCGTACGCACGGGTGAAAAATGGGCTACTTTGGTCAACTTGTCAACAGTCACCATGATGGCATCATGACGATGTGAGGACAAAGGTAGACCAACAATAAAATCCATCGAAATGATGTCCCATTTCCACTTAGGAATATCATGCGGGTAAAGGAGTCCTGCTGGGTGTTGATGCTCTGCTTTGACTCTTTAACACTCAAGGCATCGAGTCACAAAATCTGCAATATCTCGTCGCATCCCTGCCCAATGATATAACTGTCTCAGATCGGCATGCATCTTCTTCACCCCTGGATGTGCTGCATAAGGTGCTCTATGTGCCTCTGATAATATAACTGTGCGAAGGTCACCCACACTAGGTACATAGATACGCCCTTTGTGTCGTAGCAAACCATTAAACTCTAAAGTATATCCAGAAAACTTGCCCTTAAGGGCCCTCTGTGACTGGATCTCCTGCTGAACCAACATATACCACTCATCCTCTGGAAGGTGTTGTAGAATCTGACTCCTCAAATCAATGCTTAATGTCATGGATGATAGCTCATGCCGCCTCCTACTCAATGCATCTGCAACCACGTTCTCCTTCCCTTTGATGTAATGCACCTCAAAGTCGTACTCGCATAGAAACTCCATCCAACGCCTTTGGCGGGCATTTAGATTTGGCTGTGTGAATATGTACTGAAGGCTCTGGTGATCTGAATGTAGCTTGAAGTGATGACCCAAAAGGAAGTGCCTCCAACGAACTAGAGCATGAACTACTGCTGCTAACTCTAAGTCATGCGTAGGGTAGTTCAACTCATGGGTCTTGAGTTTTCGTGACTCATATGCAATCACTCTACCCTCCTGCATAAGTACGGTGCCTAAGCCATCAATAGATGCATCTGTACAGACCATGAAATCAGCTGAAGGATCTGGAACTACTAAGATAGGAGCGCTAGTGAGACGCTCCTTGAGGGTCTGAAAAGCCCTCTCACACTGATCTGTCCACTCAAACTTCTTCCCTTTTCGCTGAAGGGAAGTGATAGGATGTGCAATCCTAGAGAAACCCTCTACAAAGCGACGATAATAACCTGCCAAACCCATGAAACTCCTAACCTCTGTCACTGTAGTAGGCGCTGGCCAATCCATGATAGCTCTAATCTTTGATGGATCTACAGAGATACCATCACCAGATATAATGTGACCAAGATAGTGAACCTCTGGACTGAAGAAGGCACATTTCGACAAGCTGCCATATAACTGATGCTCCCTCAAACACTGTAATAACTGTCGCAAGTGAACCTCATGTTCCTCCTCGGTACGTGAATATATCAAGATTTCATCGAGGATAATAATAACAAATCAATCCAAGAAGGTACGAAATACTCCGTTCATGAGACTCATGAACACTGCAGGAGCATTCGTCAACCCAAATGGTACCACTGTAAACTCATAATGGCCATACCTAGTCCTGAAAGCTGTCTTATGAATATCCGCTTCTGCAATCCGTAACTGATGATAACCAAACTTAAGGTCAATCTTAGAGAAAACTCTGGCTCCCTGCATCTGATCAAATAAATCATCAATCCTCGGAAGTGGGTAACGATTCTTGATCGTCACCTTGTTCAACTATCTATAGTCTATGCATAGACGAAGGGATCCGTCCTTCTTCTTAACGAAGATGACAGGAGCGCCCCAAGGTGAGACACTCGGACGGATGTGACCCTTCTCCAACAACTCCTCTAACTAAAGCTTGAGCTCACCAAGCTCATGTGTAGTCATCCTGTAAGGTGCCCTCGATATCGGTTCAGCCCCTGGCACCAAATCTATTCAAAAATCAATCTCTCGACGAGGTGGCATACCTGGCAAGTCGGAAGGAAAAACATCAACAAACTCCCTAAGAATGGGATGGTCATCCAAGGATACCTCTGTCATCTCCTCATCCATATCTCTGAGAGTGATAGCAAACAACTGACATCCCTTTCGTAGACACCGCTTCAACTGCATAGCGGATATCATAAGAAGGGAAATGGGCCTCTGAACCCCTGTGATCACCACTGCTGAACCATGGTCATCCACACACTCAACTGTCTTTCAGTGACAATATACCTTATCCTGATGTGCATCAAGCCAATCCATGCCCAAAACCACTCCATAGGAGCCTAATGGTGTGACACGAAGATCAACTGATGTATTCAAACCTCCAAATCGAAGTGGACAATCATGAACCACTGAATCTACTAACACCTTAGCCCTTGAGGCTAGCTCTACCTCCCACCTATCATCCTACCTAGATGCCACTAGCCTGCTACGCTCCACTATATAAGGGGATATAAAGGAATCAGATGCCCCAGAATCAAATAAAACAGTAATATGAGTATCACCTATCATACCTAGGGTCTCGATAACTGTGGCCTGGTGCTCAGCTTGGCGGTTCTCGACCGCTGCAAATACTCAGTGGGACTTGCCCACATCTCCCACTGTCTAGTCAGAGCCTACTGTGTGCTTCCCTCTCACTGTGGGACCCTGGGGGCAATCCCTGGCTAAGTGTCTGACTGCTCCACATACATAACAAGGACCCCTAGGATACACCTGAGCTGGTTGGGTCCTAGTGAACTATTGTCCCCCTGTCCTACTAGAACCACTGTGTCCTCCTCGGCTAGACTGCTGTGAACGTGCTGGGGTAGTACCCTGTAACTGAGAACGCTGATCTCTGCGGGGACCCTGAGGTCGCCATTGCCTAGAGTGTACACCCTGAAAGCCCTGCTGTGGCCTAGGCCTTTGGCTATGCTACTGCTGTGGTGGTCTAGACGGTCCTGCAGAAGGCCTGAATCCTCCCTTTGAAGGAAGGGGAGGTCGTCGAAAACTGTGTGACTGAGTACCCTGGTTGCAGTTTTGAAACCGCTCTCGTGCCTCCTGTGACTTTCCCTGAATCTCCTCTGCTATAAGGGCTTTCTCCACAGCAACCCGAAGGTTCTCTGGATCAGCCATACATATAGGTCCTGATATGCCTGCATTAAGTCCTCTGATGAAGCGATTGACGAGAAGCTTCTCATCCTGGATATAGTCCACATACTATAGTAGCTCAAGAAATCGACTCTCATACTGTGCTACTCATAGTCCCCTTTGTTGAAGGTAATGGAACTCATCAATGCGGCGCTGCCGAAAGTGCTCAGACAAATAGCGTGCTTGAAACCGCTCTAAGAATGTCTCCCATGTGAGAGTGTCAATAGATAAGTGGTGCTTGTGCTCCTCCTGGCGCCACCAAGTAGAGGCTGGACCTCTAAGCAAAAGTACTGCACATCATGCTTTTACATTATTTGCATATGCACGCAATCCAAAGCACCTATCAAGATTAAGAATCCATGACTCAGCTCTTTGTCCATCTGTGGATCCCTCAAAATTATCTAGCTTGAGTCGTAGCACTTGTCGAACATGATCTCCTGAATCTCGATATGCTCTATCCCCAACTGCTACCTCAGGATGAGGTATATGTGGTGGAGGATCTAAGTGAACTGATCCCCTCTCTCCCTCCTCATCATACTCATCTGGAATGCGATGGGGACTCCTGTTGCGCTCTCTATGTTGTGATCCATGTGCCTCAGTCGAGTGATGAGTCTGCTCTAGTCTAGGGCCCTCCTCGGTCGCTGGTAAACGAGTGTGAATAACCCCAATCAAGTCCTCTAGTGCATGGAGGATCTGAGAATTGATGTTCTGTGGAGGGTCATGTTGTGATGCCTCAGAAACATGTGGGGGTGTCGGTGGTGCATCAGATCGGTCTCCCTCAGCATTGCGTCCGCGACCGCGACCGCGAATACTTCGCTTCCTAGGTGCCATCCTACATGATAACACCATATGGATTACTATCATGGCAATCACAAATGCCTAGAGTTCCCAGTGTTGGAATCTAGGCTCTGATACCAAAATGTAATGCCATAAATTTATATGAAGAGAAAAAAAACACAACCAATTTTTTTTCGTAAAAATTACAAACATGCAGCATAGATAAATGACATTTATGCAAGCACCTAGTCACTAACTACATGCATTGACTAATGGTTAGCTAAGTCGTCACCCTAGAGAGGGGGCGAGTGAATAAAAATAAAAATAAAACATTTGTGTGTGGCACCTCACGCACGCCTCTACAAAAAAACACCTCGCTAGCACTAAACTAGGTGATGAAATAACTAGGTTAAAACGAAATGTTATAAATAATAATTTAGTAGTGCTCTTCGTATTATCACCGTTTATTATTTAAAAAAAAAATACATCAATGACATTAATATAATTCCCATAGAATGTTGCCCAAACACAATATTTTTATTTACTTAACAAATATTTTATATTTAATAGACATAAATAATCCTTATAAAAAGAAACTATATAATAATTAAATTAACCTTGAAGTTATAATTTAAATTATTTTTAATAAATAAACTTTATAAGAAAATTATAAAAATAAAATTGATGTTAAAATTATAATTTAAATTATCTTAAGAAAATAATCTTTACAATAAAAAAAATTATATATACAATTAAATTAATCTAAACTTTATAATCTAAAAATATCTATATATAAATAGAGGTACTTTCTAAAGGGGAAGTACCCGTAGCTAGATTAGACTCTATTCAAGTATTTAGTATAAATCTAAAAGGGTAAAGTTTGTATTTGGTTTTCAAAAAAAAATATAAGGAGCCATAACGCATGTCCCTTAGTGAATTTTTAAAACAAGGCATAGCTTCCAAGGAAAAAGCCTTATTTTGTTTTTATTGAGGGTACCGCAACTACCCATCGTTTTTAGGTGTTTTATTTTTTTAAAACAAACTTACGTATGCTTTTTTTTTCTTCAGCGTATCTTATTCATTGGAAAGCTAATCAAAGTATGGATTTAAATGCTAGGATATATATATATATGTATTTGGAACTATTTTCGCCCCTAGGAATAAGTTGAAAGGTCATTCTCTTTAGAATTTCTAACTGCACATATTTAGAAGATAGTCCTCCATTACAGTTATGTCATCTAACGGCAGTTTATAATGCCGATATGAGCATAGAAGATTTACTAATATTAGTAATAACTATTATGGCAGTAAAATCTAGATTTACAGATCTATGTACATGACTGACAGCAGCCGAGGATTTAGCATTGGAGTAAAACTATCATTCACCTTATCGAATTGTAATCGAATTGTAAATTTATTTTCACTAAGATCTGCACAATCCATACCAAATCTTTGTTACTTTTTTTTTTTACCAGCATTTACTATACGGCTAAAGAGTGATCTAATCAATAGCAATTAATAAGATTGAAGGTGATTGATTGCTAAGAGCTTCGTACACAATAATTCACGTAAATGTAGAGAAAGGGAGGCAGTCGGTTTACCTACTTCTCAGGGTAATAAAGTTGTACTCGTTTTATTTTAGTTTATTTTACTTATCTATGGGAATTCCTATTATTACGGTTGACAAAGATTTTAATATATTTCTTGATATCATAAATTTATTTATTTTTATTATCGTCACCAAGAAGCTCCTGCTGCTCATGATGAGAATAACGTAATTAAATTTAACTTTAAAATTGTTACTTATCGCAACATGTAATAGCATGTTACTATTTTAAGCATTATACTAACGTCACTCTAGAATCAATTACAGAAGCAAATCAAATCTGGCATTTAAATGTTTGAACAGCAAGTTAATTATTCTGCTACGCATTAATTGAATAAAACATTTGTGGTTGGAAAGCAATTTTAAACAGATTTTATAAGTATTGGAGTCCATTTTGAAACTGTGCTAGGCGCCTAATCTTAAGGAGCATAAGGGAGTTGGTAAACTTTGATGAGGGACAGTTGGGTTGAGTTTATGTTGTGTTAATGCATACATCAGCTGACCTTTTATTAATAACATTGGACAACAAAGGAATGACAGTGATATCGATAAGAATGATAATAATTTTATTCTCCTGGCAGATTTGTTTTAAATATAGTATTAACTATTTGCGACGACTTCATCTTGGCACAACCATCCACATGGATATTGCCACCAGCAGATGAGTAAAGTTGTTGAAATGGAGTAACTCACCCGAGAAATCCGGTAAACTTGATTGGGTGGCAGGGGAGGAATAAATTCGCTCAGCGTCCCAAAAAAGGTATCAACCCTAAAGCACTAATCTTACTCGCTAACACTGTCTGCCCTAACTTTTGGCAACAAGGCAGCAACCATTTCTCAGCTTGAGACTCTGAAAATGCAACTCGATAAGGGTGGCGACTAGCTGTTTGAGTCTTACACAAGCGGATCTGGTCTTCCGGTTGTTGTCTTTCCAGCTTAGTGTTTTGTTCTTTTTTTCTTTTTTTTCTTTTACCTAAGCTCAGAACTTTGCTAGCTTTCTTGACTTTTATGGAGGCAAGCATGGGTCCTATTGACCAACTAACTCTATGTTCCATTCAGTTATTTTACTAGAATCTTACCAACTGACTACTGCGCAGGAAACAGTGAGAAGGAAGAAAGAAAACATGCAGCCAATGATTATTTACAGTCGATACCCTTACGTTTAAATAGTGATGCAATGCCTATCTACCTAGAATGATTTTTTATTTATTTTTCTTTTCTTTTGCTCTTCTTTCTTTGAAACACTTCTTCCGAGTAACATCACGAGATAAGAAATTAACTCTTTCAAATCAGTTCCTAACTCGTTAAGGAGGAAAGAAAATCAACAGAGTATAATTTTCTTTACTAAAGCAGCAAATCATAAATTGAAATAACAGTTTTGCAAATACTTAAAACATTATCTTTCTTTTATTTCTGAACAACCATAGTTTCAGGTATTCTAGAGGTTACCCAACAGATTTCCCGTGTCTTTTAATTTTAATTTTATTTTATTTATAATATAAACAGTTTGCAATTCCCTACCTAACACCTGTCAAGATCAAATGTAACGATTTTCCATGCTACTCTTATTTTTATTGTAGAACAAAATGCCAAACCTTCAAATAGATTAAGTTCACAGATTTATTTTTAGTCTTCTGCAACAACTTTGCAATAACACTCCATTTCTCTTTCATATAAAACCACGAATATGCAGTGAAATAAATATTTACACATAATAAAATAGAACTATTCAAAAGGGAGGAGAGGCTATTAACAGTTTTACTGCATTACAACATCATTCCTTTCTTGCAGTGATAAGGAGTCCATATGCTTCCAAAATATAAGCATGTATTTTCAAACTACCTGTGGGGCAGATCATACAGAGTAACAGTTCTTCTTTCCAATGCTTTTATACTCTTTACACGTCATTAAATGTCTATCCACAAACTACAACATAGCTGAACATTGAGGACCATATATCTTTCTTTCAAAACATTTTACACAGCTGCAAGGGTGATCTTTAAATCTGCAAGTTATAAATAAGACTAATTTTCTCATGGCCATTCGGGTGTGGTCACCTCCCAACCTTGGGTTGGAAAACCAACCACCCCCCGAGCTAGGAGGTAACCAAACTACCAGGTACACACAACAATAAAACAAATGCCATTTTCAACCACAATGCTCAAACAAAATACTCCCAACCAAGATTCACACAATTACTTAAGGATTCTTTATGAATCCAAAGATGGGGATAGAGGTGGACATCACTTCCATATGGGGAGACCTATTAGCAAGTAGAAATAACCAACAACACAATCCTTCTTTTTCTCCAATCCCCTCATTCAATAAAGCTCTTCATATCATACATCCTCCATACAACAATCTTCCCAAAACACCATACTATCATGAAACAATTTTGGGTACTCATACCCTTTTTGTGCCTCTCCTTCTCAAAGGAGGAACAATCTCCCCATAGAGGTTCCTACACATTCCTATCCCCCACAAGGATTCTCTTCCCACATTGGGTGAGTTTATCCTATACAACCCCAAACCAACACAAGGAAATGCAAAGGCACATAAAAGCACAACAACCCATATAACTCATTTCCTCAAACTTCCATACAAAGAGGTAAAAGAAAAGAAAAGAAAACATACATAAAGATGGAGTAAAACCTACCTCAAATCCAAGCCAACAATGAGAGAAGTTTGAAGATGAGCTCCAAAACCCTACTCCTTCAAGACCAAGCAAAATTTTCCTTCCTCCAAGCAATCCAAACACCAAGTCCCCAAAAGAAGAAGAAGAACCCTTTCCTTTCCTTTCCAAAAGATTCAAATAGGAGTCAAGGGTTAGAAATCCTTGGAGGAGAGTGTGACACATGTCAACCTCCTATTCACTCCCATGGACACTCCTCCCCACAAGTTCTCAAACATGTGTGAGAACTCTTGGGGAAGTGAAAGGCCAAAGAGTGTTCAACACTCAACAAGGTTTTCAAATCTCATAAATCAGATTTTGGAGCCAACACTCCAAACCCATCCCCAAAATCCGTCACCCTTCTTGATGGCTAATTAAGAAGGGTCACAACTTGCAATTTTGACAAGCTATGGGTTTGATTTGACCCCTAACCCATAGGTGACTATCCTAGGGGTTAATTAAGGGCCAATTAACCCAATTTAAGGACTAATTAAACCTTTGAAAACCCTCAAAAGATAAATTGAAATTTTAACATAGTAAAATATTTCCAACATGCCCCAAAACCCTCAACAAAAGTTTGATTGACCTTAAAAACAAAGTCTCAATATTCAACATTAAACATTTTTAATCACAAATTAAAATACAACACAAGAGGCTATGGTCCATTCTTCATGGACCATAGTGGCTTCACTAGGCTGACACAATCGGGTACCTTTGGTTACCTCCAATCCCATTGGCCATGGGCGTGTACCTGTACACTCAATGTCCACATGTCAAAATATCCAATGCATGATAATCAATAATAAAATCATAAATCCATATGCATATATTTAGCACAATCTAACTCTGAATCAATAAATTCAATATCTATAATCATTCTTCCTCTAGCAATAACATATTTTATCAATTCATGTATAGTCATGGCTTAATAAAGAAATCACATCATCACTAAATTAAATTTAGCATTCTATCAATTCCTTCTCATTTTAAAACAATTGTCCATTTCAATCATGATAACCAAATCATATGAGCATATCAGTAGAGGAGACATATTGTGCATATAATCATCATAGCATCATAAGCATAAAACAAGCATAACATCAAGTGTCTATGATCATCCAAAATAGTCCAAAACACATAGAGTATCATCATGATCGAATCAAAAGATAGCCAAATGGTGAATCAAATGGTAGGCCTCACAGACCCTCATGGCCAATTCAATAGGAGACACAAAATTCACATCTCTGAGGTAGACTTAAATAGTCCAACCAACCCAGAAATGAAGCTGAAACATTATATAAGCTACAAGTCATCAATAACATATATATATATAAGTACTAATAACAAAAATAATAACAGAACAAATCCTAGGGTCTAGACCTAGTCCTCGGGGGCTCATCTTTGACGGCCTTGCCTACGTATATAATTTGCAGAGGCACCGTAGTTCGACACATGAGTTTATTCAACTCATTTGACTCACCCACATGGGGTATATCCACTAGGGTTCAAAAGATGACTAACCTCATTCATACTCACAACATAATTACACTTAATTATACCAAGGTTCAATCCTCCATTCAAGGGTATCATGAGTCCCATATAAAACGTGTTCTACAAAAGTGGGTACGCAACCCTTTCTAGGGTTCATTACCCCAGACAGTTTCACAAACGGCTGCCACCCACTTAGGTGAAGCCGGGGGTCAAATACTTAAATAAGGATACACTAGTGGAAAATGGAGTATGGACATTAATACTTATATTGACACACAAAATGCCACAAGGTAGCAAACCAATAACTAAATCTTAAGTATAGCTAGTACAACACAAAAATTACCCAAAGGTTTTAAATAAAACATCTAGAATGAAATTAAAATTCTACTCAAGTTAACATTTTTAGCATGATTAAATAAGGGTAAGGAATTAACTTTTCCTTATCTTTATTGCCTCCCACTATGCTAAACTTAAATTTAGAGTATTGCTATGCTAGTGCCTCGTCTAAAGAGACCGCCCTACCTATGACTAACTCAAGCATAAGCATACATTAAATTTTTTTTAAGGCAATGCTTTTCTATTTTTTT
Source organism: Sequoia sempervirens (assembly GCA_007258455.2). NCBI lineage: Eukaryota > Viridiplantae > Streptophyta > Pinopsida > Cupressales > Cupressaceae > Sequoia > Sequoia sempervirens. Next base: position 60,503 of record VDFB02341081.1, on the reverse strand, counting down.
GGATTTTTTCGGATCCCAAAAATCTTTGTTGCTTTAATTCCTTAAGTCTTAATCTAAAATTCACCCTATGTAGATTTGTCTTCACTTCTCAAACAAGGGTGATACGGTGAGTTTAAGCGACAAAATCCAAAGGAGGACAAGATGGCAAGGTCATCTATGCAAAGAATGCCTAATGTCAATAATTATGGAAAAAAAAACCTTTATGATGTGCCTGTAGCATCAAGAATATCTCAGAAATAGAAGAACATTGGAATTATATCCAATCAAGAAAATGCCACATCAAAAAGTTCAAATGTTCTTTAACAACTTGACATCAACATCCTAAATCTTATAAAATTAGCAATAGCTATGCATGAGTACCAAGGACAAGTATTTCACTCTAGAATATACAACTGTGAAAAAGGGAAGAAGTGAGATGAATCTGTGTCTGTAAATGGATAAATAATCAGACTACAACAAGCATACAGAATCATACCTGCTTCCTCTTCCAATCATACTTTCGTTCTCCAACAGAATGAGCAAATTGAAGATGAACAGATCCCAATTTGGAGATTTCAATTGACCCGGACTATATAGTGCATCAACATCAAAAACACAAAGAGCAACTATACCGGTTGCAAGTTAAAAACTTTAAAGCAAGAAGATGGCTGTTATAAATATTTAAGTGTAAAAAAGTTGAAATATGTATGAAACAACCCGCATGATCCTTGTTTGTCAAAGATATACATACTGTAATACACTACTTGCATCTTGTTTGTAGAGACCATGTTATGATGTGGTGAAGGGTAAGAAAAAAAGGATGTTGATTCAAAAAAATAATCCCTCAATACAATTTTCAGTGATATGATTATTAATTAGACAAGAACTCGACTGCATTGGTAATCTAAATACGATGGAGACATTTATTGTTTATGTACAGATCCAAACAATGTAAAATGGTGCTAACATCCATGAAGAAACATGTAACATTTACAGTCAAGTTATTTTACCTTAGCATCACATCTGAAAGTAGCCATGGATAAAATCATAGAACCAATGCTTGTCAGCGCAAACTTAGTGAAAGATCGAGAGATCAAATGGAGGAACAAGTGTCCAACTCACTACGACAATTCTCTAAATTTCATTTCTAGCTCACGAACAGTGCAAATGTTTTTACCCCCCCCCGCATTCTTCTCATCATTCGCCCCCCGAAATTAGAGCAGATGCCAACTCCATAAAAACTCTAGCGATCTGCCTGAGGGATCTCATCTCCTCCCCTTCATCAATGCATTCCCCCAAGCTAAAATCCAATGATGTCCAAACAAGCCCATACTCCCAAAACTCTTCTGCTTGACCTTTCCCTATCAATTTGCATCCCTAAAAGTCATTCCTGATTTACGCCGTCAATGCAGTCCAATTGTCATTGGCCTGTGTGGCTGCATAAATCTAGTGCCATATCTTCCCTATGCTAATGTATGGGGTACATCTACCACCTCTATGCCTACTGTGAGAAAATGACAGGTGGTGAGGGAGAGAGCTCAAAAACAACTGACACACACAAGCTTCAAGTCAATCAAATGCTTGATTTTCTATTACCTTAAATGGGCTCACTGCTCAAGATATTAGTTTATTCATTCATTTACTTTTCCCACTCATATATGAGCAGTATACAACATAAATTTCCCATATCCCACTCACCTCAGTCTTGGAGGTAATCCACTCAAAGACAAAAGACACAGAAACAAATTTCTTAATATATTTACAGTTTCATAAAATCTTTGATAGCATCCTCACAATGACTCCCCTCCCCTACGATGATTGTCAGTATGCCTACAATGGACCTACCATTGAGGCTTGCTGCAAAAATTTATGGCTTTCTGCATAATGTGATTCACACAGATTGCCTATTATAGATTTATTCAATTTCAAGCCTTCTTTCTACTGAATCTCCTTCAAAATTTTCTTGGAAACTCCCCTTTAACAGTGACCCCCATCCCCCTGTTAGTTGATGAAATGATAGAAAAGTAAATAATGGAGTCTCAAGCTACATAATGATGGTCTAAACATACCACTGTCCTCCCTTGCTTTAGGTCCACCATTAAATGTTCATTAAATTTCTTCTCATGTTGCAGTTGTGGCTGTTATGGCTATGATTTTCTAACTTCAAAACTGTAGCCTTATGTATGAAATCAGAGGATAGGATACGATAAGATAGAAATAGGCCAATATAATAAGTACAGGATATTTCTCTCAAAGATAGGTGTTTGTTGAGTTTAGGTGGCTAAATAATAAATATAAAGTACTAATGTGTTTATTTTATTTTCTTCTTTGAGATAATCTTTAAATGTATAAATAAAAGACTCTAATATATCTAGTAGTTAATATATCATTTATTATATATTGATTGTATGCCTTATTAGTATTAAGAGGTAATGATATTTAATATTATTGATTTATTGGTGCATACATATAAAAGTGCAATTCATTTCCAAAAGTGAAAGGTGTGGGCTCATTTCATAGAGCTTGGAATGCATTTGTAGAGGAAAGATATGTGCACTAGATATATGATTGTAGACTTGTCTAAAGTATGATTTCCAACTTTATTTAATTATTGACTATTTTCATAAGCCATGTGTCCAAACAATTATCCTCTAATGGTACATAATAATTTACTAATTGTTGTGTATAGAATCATCAATCAAATAATTATCTTATCGTTAATAGAGGTACACCAAATTAGTTGACACTATAAGTAGCATAGCATTAGTTCCACACAATAGACATTTACTAACAATAGTGATATTTGTTAATAAACCAATGGTTTCTACATCTATACTTAACATGTCATTGATACCGTCCATTACACAAAGTTATAATAAAATTGTTGCCTCATCACATACAACTATTGCCAACTATGGCCACAAGATTATTATTATTATTATTATAAAAGATTGAATTCCAATTTATAAGTACAATCTAATTAGGGACAAGGTGATACATCTATATTTACCTCGCATATTTCACTAAATTTAAAGATAATTATATTTATCATAAGAATCATTATACCACCTTTGATTATTTGCATTACTAGTGATTAGACATAGTATTGTAACTCAACCACGTATATATATATAGGTTATAGGGTCTCTCTACTTCATTATTCTCCAATAATCATATTACTGAATATTCATAGCATCTTATTAGCACACCCATTCTTGCACCATGTAAATGATGAGTGTGTGAATAAACTTTTCATTAAAAGAATTAATCGACGATATAGAATTAGCATCCGCATAATCTATATGACACTAGACATCTAAAATACCATTAAGCCCAAATACAACTTGATCAAAAGTCGTCCATTTATAATATCTAATATCTTTTAGAACATTACCATAATGCAATTAAAATAACATAAATAACAAGTGAATCTACTATACGCCATATGAATTTTATGTCCTAAGGTGCATTGTTGCCACGTGTTAGAAAATCCCTACATATACAATGGGGAGTTGACCTAGTGGCCCTACATTCTCCCCCCCTTGTATAAACTTCCTCCTGGAAGTCCTTATAGGTTGGGAATAAAATTCCACACCATATCATACATACCTTAATGAAACTATGATTATTACTCACTGTACTAATGGAGAATTCTATTATAAACCAACTATTATGTTATAGTAATTCTCCTACACCATAAGAGCCTTGACACAGTTAAGGAAGAGTCACACACAATGCTTTGATCCAAATATTTCAATACAAGAGTTTTTAACAATAGTCAACTAGCTCTTAATTTAGTAATGTGTCATTCTAAATAGGGTTACACAAGTATATATATATATATATAAACACCCTAATACCTTTATCATTTAACATAATATCTTTCCATAGCAATCACTCATTGTTCAAGTTTGTTTAAATATGTTCTTAAAAAGACATTTTACATTTTAAGTTTGTTTAGATTAGACCCCCTCCTAGAAGTCATTATGGTCTGGAACTATGATCTCCACAAAGCAACAAGCATAAGTTTGTCAATCCTACTAATTATTTTATGCCATTTTGATGAAATAATCAAAATGTTTATCTATAAGCACACATTAGAGGCATAATCTCTATGAATTGCTCATCCAAATTTTTCAAGATAAATTTTCACGATAGAATATTTATCTGGTATACTCTCAATATAATAATTTTATCGACTACCCATGCAGTTATAAATTATCACCCATGCAACTATCTTCAACTAAGTAACTATAGTATATCAATAAATAAGCATCCTTTAATACATCTCAAAATACCTTTTTACCATGAATAACACTCATGTTGTTAGAAAATGTATTTTCTCAAATGTCCCAAACATGTCTCAAGAGTTATTAGCTTTGCATTTTGTCCAAATATGTTAAAGTAAAATAACAGTTTACCTTATAATCAATGGACTTATACCATGTCTCCATTATGACACTCATACCATATCTCAATCAATATTAACTTTCATCATTTGTTACTATCATTTTCACATAGTTCACAGGTATATCACATCACATTTATTTACAATTTCAAACATACACCACAATATGCAAACATCATGTACAACACAAGGCTCACACAATGGGGTTTACAAGGATGGATATTCCTGGGTACCACTCGAGGCCCTTCTCTAAGGACTCTTCCATGCAGATAAGAACAATCATATAATGAGGGGAAATATGGATTAATGACCGTCCCATACCGGTCCCATCCACAACCCCTTTCAAAATAATTCCCCAACGCATCTACTCCCCTATACGACCTGCCAGGGAATCCCCAGGGATATGGCAGTTTACAGATTTTACATTACACCACACATGCCAACAATTTGCAACCAATGAGAAAGCCTCAAACTAAATAGCATAAGATCACAAACCTAAGTTTCAATAAAACTCCCAAAGAGGAAACTATAAATTCAAGAGAAAAACAAAATAAAGATCAATTGTAGCTATATTGCAACCTTTCAAACTTAATTCAAAATGAAATTTAAACAAGTCCTTGAGGCAAATTGGACTATAGCAACCTTCAAATGGCTAAGTAGCCTAATAAAATAATTGTAAAATCCCACATTGTTGGCACATAATAAAGTAAAACATCAATTAAGAATTATGAACAATTCATATTTCAACAATACAATTTGCACATCATGAGCACCATGTGACTTGGCAAGCCACCTAAGGGGAGGAGGGGAATGGTGGTTCTCTAACCACATCATGAGTATTATAGCATGAAATAATCTAGTGGTCCCTGACCACATAAATATGAATAACTGGTGGTTCCTAACCACATAAATATGCATCATTGGTGGTCCCTAACCACATAAATATAAATAACTGGTAGTCCCTGACCACTTAAATATGAATAACTGGTGGTCCCTGACCACATAAATCTGCATCATTGGTGGTCCCTGACCACATAAATACAGGTAACTGGTGGTCCCTGACCACATAAATCTGCATCATTGGTGGTCCCTGACCACATAAATACAAGTAACTTGTGGTCCCTGACCACATAAATATGAATCACCCATGGTCCATAAAATTTCATCCTTTACCCAAGGGTTATAACATCAAGGAATAGGTTTACACTATGAACCAACAAGTGTGGCTCTCATAAGTGGGGGAGTAGGTCAAGGTCAATGTCCATGGGAAGATTACAATGACTTGACATAGATCCTTTATCAGGATTAGGGACAACACCCTGAGCTCGTAATCTCCTGATGGTAGACCATGTGCCTCTCAACCCCTATTTATACTAGCTGGCATCACACTCCCATTAGGTGGGAACCAAACGCTAGGGGTGCACATTTAATCATACAAATAGAACTAACACAAATGAATACATCACATTTCATTTAATGGATCATCATCGACACATTTCATGCTTACTCCATTTTCACAACAATCGACTACACAAAATAATCACGAAGGGTACAAATAGGGGATTGTACTAGACATCCACCACCCTTATCCCAAGTCAGATACCATGTATCTTGTACTTGGAGCACAACACATAGATTGGTTTCCACATGACAAATCACATAACTTTCAAGAATTCTATCACTACATTCCATGTGAGCCAAAGATACACAACATACACTCATTTTTACCACTTAGTCTATCCACAAAAATTGCCACAACACCCAACATAAGAACCATCACAAGGTATTAACACCCACAAAGAATACAAAATGTCTTCATTTCCAATTTTCACCTTTTTAAAGCAATAAACCCCTTTCCTTTCACATACTTAAACCACAATATATTCTATTCTACCAAATGACATACACTTTCATGTTAAAACACCTTCTCAAACAAGGACACCCAAGACTCAAAAATGATACAAGAAACATAGTCCAATTTATTAGCACCACCATCACCACACTCTTTTCACTAAAAATTAACTTGTCCATGCTTTTAATGTTTGCATGTTTGAGTAGGATATAATGAGTTAACATTTATATGGCTTCCTGTAACTAATAACGCAATTGAGAACCTTAAATCTCATCAATATATTGCTATCATAATGCACACGCCATCTTAAATCCTAGCCATATTATGAAATGGAAGAACAACATATATTTAAAATTTAGCAATGCAAGGTTTACTAAAGCATTCATTCCCTCACTATCATTTTCATCTATTTACTAGATGCATATTATTCTACTATCTTGTTTTACCTCAATATTAATTGACTCTATGCACAAGGTCACACGTATATCCTAAGGTAGGAGTGCATTTTTTTATCACCCAACAATTCATCTTAATCAAACATTTTCCTTTTACATTCACAATATAAATTTATACAAAAGGTGCAGTCAATGGATTTCAAGGCAACATGCCCTATTTGGGAATACTTCATTTCTATAAACACAAGGAAGAATTGCAGTTTCAAATCACCTCAAGACACCTAGATTTAGAAATAAGAATTATAGTGTTTTACACTTAGTTTTCTTTGATAAGTTCACTATGGGGTAGTATCATAAGTGTCAACGGTAAATGGAAACTCCTTAAATAATTAAATGAAAAACCAAGGCCACTAATAGATATTTCAATTATAAAATAAATAAATTATTACAAGTCACTCAAAAGTTATTGTCCTAATGCGCTTCAAAAATTTCATTCACCTTAATCAATATAATTTCTAACTAATATCATACCATATTCGAATTTGTGGTAGTTAGCTAAGGTCCAGTAAACACAATTTCGTATAAGTTATTTAGGGTGGACTATGTTATAACATTCCTATTCCAAATATAATAGTCAATTTTCTTTTAAGGTGATAACTGTCACAAGTATATATTGTTCCTTAAGTGAGTGTTAGTCAATGGTATAAAAACACACAACAATAGTGGAAGGTTTTGCATGCCAATTTTATTGTCCCTTGTTAATATCGTTTTTTTTTTTTATCACTTAATTTATCATAAACCAAACATAAATTAATTACTCAATCTCAACATAAAATATTTGATTAAACAATACTATGGACACTGACTCGTTCAAGTTCAACACTTTCCTAAGTAGGTCGAGTTATTTTCTAGTTACATACTACACTTAACCATGACCCATGTCATTCCCAAAATACCCAGTGTTGCAACCTACGCTCCGATACCAAAATGTAATGCCCTAAATTTAACACTCAAAAAGATAGTCAATGAGAAAACACAAATTTCAAATTTCGTTCATTTACGCTTACAAGACTCTCAAAGTTTGCTACCAAAGCAGGCACAACCAGAAGGCATACAACTCTTGTTCAATCATAAACTATACTTCTTTTAGTTAGATAGCTAAATTGTTTAGACCCTCATGGCCAATTCAATAGGAGACACAAAATTCACATCTTCGAGGTAGACTTAAATAGTCCAACCAACCCAAAATGAATCTGAAACATTATATAAGCCACAAGTCATCAATAACATATATATATATATAAGTAGTAATCACAAAAATAATAACAGAACAAATCCTAGGGGCCAGACCTAGTCCTCGGGGGCTCGTCTTAGATGGCCTTGCCTACGTATATAATTCGCAGAGGCACCGTACTTCGACACATGAGTTTATTCAACTCATTTGACTCACCCACATGGGGTATATCCACTAGGGTTCAAAAGATGACTCAACCTCATTCATACTCACAACATAATTACACTTAATTATACCAAGGTTCAATCCTCCATTCAAGGGTATCATGAGTCCCATATAAAACATGTACTACAAAAGTGGGTACTCAACCCTTTCTAGGGTTCATTACCCCAGACAGTTTCACAAACCGCTGCCACCCACTTAGGTGAAGCCGGGGGTCAAATACTTAAATAAGGATACACTAGTGGAAAATGGAGTATAGACATTAATACTTATATTGACACACACAATGCCACAAGGTAGCAAACCAATAACTAAATCTTAAGTATAGCTAGTACAACACAAAAATTACCCAAAGGTTTTAAATAAAACATCTAGAACGAACTTAAAATTCTACTCAAGTTAACATTTTTAGCATGATTAAATAAGGGTAAGGAATTAACTTTTCCTTATCTTTATTACCTCCCACTATGCTAAACTTAAATTTAGAGCATTTCTATGCTAGTGCCTCGTCTAAAGAGACCGCCCTACCTATGACTAACTCAAGCATAAGCATACATTAAAATTTTTTTAAGGCAACGCTTTTCTTTTTGTTTGGATTTTTCAGATCCCCAAAATCTTTGTTGCTTTAATTCCTTAAGTCTTATCCTAAAATTCACCCTATTTAGATTTGTCTTCACTTCTCAAACAGGGGTGATACAACGAGTTTAAGTGACAAAAGCCAAAGGAGGACAAGATGGCAAGGTCATCTATGCAAAGAATGCCTAATGTCAATAATTATGGAAAAAAAACATTTATGCTGTGCCTGTAGCATCAAGAATATCTCAAAAACAGAAGAACATTGGAATTATAACAAATCAAGAAAATGCCACATCAAAAAGTTCAAATGTTCTTTAACAACTTGACATCAACATCCTGAATCTTATAAAATTAGCAATAGCTATGCATGAGTACCAAGGACAAGTATTTCACTCTAGAATATACAACTGTGAAAAAGGGAAGAAGTGAGATGAATCAGTGTCTGTAAATGGATAAATAATCAGACTACAACAAGCATACAGAATCATACCTGCTTCCTCTTCCAATCATACTTTCGTTCTCCAACAGAATGAGCAAATTGAAGATGAACAGATCCCAGTTTGGAGATTTCAATTGACCCGGACTATATAGTGCATCAACATCAAAAACACAAAGAGCAACTATACCGGTTGCAAGTTAAAAACTTTAAAGCAAGAAGATGGTTGTTATAAATATTTAAGTGTAAAAAGTTGAAATATGTATGAAACAACCCGCATGATCCTTGTTTGTCAAAGATATACATACTGTAATACACTACTTGCATCTTGTTTGCAGAGACCACGTTATGATGTGGTGAAGGGTAAGAAAAAAAGGATGTCAATTCAAAAAATAATCCCTCAATACAATTTTTAGTGATATGATTATTAATTAGACAAGAACTTGACTGCATTGGTAATCTAAATACGATGGAGACATTTATTGTTTATGTACAGATCCAAACAATGTAAAATGGTGCTAACATCCATGAAGAAATAGGTAACATTTACAGTCAAGTTATTTTACATTAGCATCACATCTAAAAGTAGCCATGGATAAAATCATAGAACCAATGCTTGTCAGCACAAACTTAGTGAAAGATTGAGAGATCAGATGAAGGAACAAGTGTCCAACTCACTACGACAATTCTCTAAACGCCATTTCCAGCTCACGAATAGTGCAAACATTTTTACCCCCCCCCCCCGCATTCTTCTAATCATTCACCCCCCGAAATTATAGCAGATGCCAACTCCTTAAAAAATCTAGCGATCTTCTTGAGGGATCTCATCTCCTCCCCTTCATCAATGCATTCCCCCAAGCTAAAATCCAACGATGTCCAAACAAGCCCATACTCCCAAAACTCTTCTGCTTGACCTTTCCCTATCAATTTACATCCCCAAAGGTCATTCCTAATTTATGCCGTCAATGCAGTCCAATTGTCATTGGCCTGTGTGGCTACATAAATCTAGTGCCATAGCTTACCTATGCTAACGTATGGGGTACATCTACCTCCTCTATGCCTACTGTGAGAAAATGATAGGTGGTGAGGGAGAGAGCTCAAAAACAACTGACACACACAAGCTTCGAGTCAATCAAATGCTTGATTTTCTATTACATTAAATGGGCTCACTGCTCAAGATATTAGTTTATTCATTCATTTACTTTTCCCACTCATATATGAGCAGTATACAACATAAATTTCCCATATCCCACTCACCTCAGTCTTGGAGGTAATCCACTCAAAGACAAAAGACACAGAAATAAATTTCTTAATATATTTACAGTTTCATAAAATCTTTGATAGCATCCTCACAATGACTCCCCTCCCCTACGATGATTGTCAGTATGCCTACAATGGACCTACCATTGAGGCTTGCTACCAAAATTTATGGCTTTCTGCATAATGTGATTCACACAGATTTCCTATTAAAGATTTATTTGATTTCAAGCCTTCTTTCTACTGAATCTCCTTCAAAATTTTCTTGGAAACTCCCCTTTAACAGTGACCCCCATCCCCCTGTTAGTTGATGAAATGAGAGAAAAGTAAATAATGGAGTCTCAAGCTACATAATGATGGTCTAAACATACCACTGTCCTCCCTTGCTTTAGGTCCACCATTAAATGTTCATTTAATTTCTTCTCATGTTGCAGTTGTGGCTATTATGGCTATGATTTTCTAACTTGAAAACTATAGCCTTATGTATGAAATCAGAGGATAGGATATGATAAGATAGAAATAGGCCAATATAATAAGTACACGATATTGCTCTCAAAGATAGGTGTTTGTTGAGTTTAGGTAGCTAAATAATAAATATAAAGTACTAATGTGTTTATTTTATTTTCTTCTTTGAGATATTCTTTAAATGTATAAATAAAAGACTCTAATATGTCTAGTAATTAATATATCATTTATTATATATTGATTGTATGCCTTATTAGTATTAAGAGGTAATGATATTTAATATTATTTATTTATTGGTGCATACATATAAAAGTGCAATTCATTTCCAAAAGTGAAAGGTGTGGGCTCATTTCATAGAGCTTGGGATGCGTTTGTAGAGGCAAGATATGTGCACTAGATATATGATTGTAGACTTTTCTAAAGTATGATTTCCAACTTTATTTAATTATTGACTATTTTCATAAGCCATGTGTCCAAACAATTATCCTCTAATGGTACATAATAATTTACTAATTGTTGTGTATAGAATCATCAATCAAATAATTATCTTATCGTTAATAGAGGTACACCAAATTAGTTGACACTATAAGTAGCATAGCATTAGTTCCACACAATAGACATTTACTGACAATAGTGATATTTTTTAATAAACCAATGGTTTCTACAACTATACTTAACATGTCATTGGTACCATCCATTACACAAAGTTATAATAAAATTGTTGCCTCATCACATACAACTATTGCCAACTATGGCCACAAGATTATTATTATTATTATTATTATAAAAGATTGAATTCCAATTTATAAGTACAATCTAATTAAGGACAAGGTGATACATCTATATTTACCTCGCATATTTCACTAAATTTAAAGATAATTATATTTATCATAAGAAACATTATACAACCTTTGATTATTTGCATTACTAGTGATTAGACATAGTATTGTAACTCAACCACATATATATATATAGGTTATAGGGTCTCTCTACTTCATTATTCTCCAATAATCATATTACTGAATATTCATAGCATCTTATTAGCACACCCATTCTTGCACCATGTAAATGATGAGTGTGTGAATAAAATTTTCATTAAAAGAATTAACCGACGATATAGAATTAGCATCCACATAATCTATATGACACTAGACATCTAAAATACCACTAAGCCCAAATACAACTTGATCAAAAGTCATCCATTTATAATATATAATATCTTTCAGAACATTACCATAATGCAATTAAAATAACATAATCAACAAGTGAATCTACTATACGCCATATGAATTTTATGTCCTGAGGTGCATTGTTGCCACGTGTTAGAAAATCCCTACATATACAATGGGGAGTTGACCTAGTGGCCCTACAGTACGTGAGTCAACCTTTGATATGTACTTTGGTTTCCATGTTATGAGAAAAGTTTGTTTGCCAAAATTACATCTTTAGATATTTAAAGAATGTGTGATTATATGTTTGTTGACTTTAAGTCATTTCTTGTTGATCATGTAAGTCTTCCAGTTGTGTTTCTTGAGATGATGTTGTTGCCCTTGTGATTGGTTATTGTCTTTCTTGGGTAGTGCATGAGACTTGTATCAGTGGAAACCTGGTTCTTTGTATGGATTGTGTGACCTTGTGATTAAAGGTTGAGTTGTGTTTTCAGTTCTTTATGTGGGTTATCATTATGTTAGTCAACCTTGTGTTAGCCTTGGGTACGCTTTGGTTTCAGTTTTGTACATCTATAGTGATGTGTTAACTGTTGAGGTGTATTGATTATGTGTGATAAGTGTTAGTGCATTGGATACCCTTGGGATGTGGTTGAGTAATGTGTTGTGGATAGGGGAGTGGCTTTCAAATGAGCGTCGGGCCCAAAGTGGTTCTAGGATAACTCGTGTAAGAGTCAGTTATTTAAGTGAAAATTAAAATAACTTACTAGAGAGAGAGTAGCTTGAACATTAATAAGATAATTTACCCTCGGTCATTGGCTCAAGGGCTTGTACGAGACTTGAGATGAGTTGGGAAGGCCTGGAATGGCAGGATCGTTATCTTGTCTTTACGAGAGATAATCGATTCCGCTCTGGTGTGCATGTGGGGCCGGGAGTCGGTTGATGTTTCCAGGATATCCCTAGAGTGGGGCCAGGACCTATGAAGGCTTGCCAGGAGATCCCATGCAACCTTTGCAATGACACTCCTCCTATGACAGCAGTCAGTATGGTGTTGTACTGTGGGTTTTTTTTTATTGTACAGTGAGTGTACTCAAATTTTGTACTCTGGAAGCGTTGTAACCATGATGTTAAGTGATGTGGTATATGTTCTTGTTTGCAGTTTAGTTTTTGTGTTAGCCTGTGTCTAGTGGTAAATGGTCTTGTCTACGAAATCCTTATTACTATCTCCTAGCACAGGGGGTGAGCCTTTTGGTTTTACTTGGTTGGGTGGAATGTGAGCCTTCCTCTGCTAGTTTTTTCTCTTGCTCGTGTGGACGAGACTTTCATGATTGGAGAGCTCATTGGATCCAGATGCTATTCTGGCTTCGTTCTTTTTAGTTGATCTTTATTCTTTTACCCCTCATTTGTTATCGAGGTGGAATTTGTAAATTGTAATCATGATTATTGGATTTACCTCATTCAGGGAATTATATGAGTGTTGTAATCATATTGTTTAAATGTTGTTAATTGGAATCTTGAGGTATTTATGATTCTTATTGTAATTTATCTTGTATGGGATGTATGTAATCTTAATTCTGTAAGTGATTAATGTTTTGGTTTCAACTGATGTTAATTGTTGTTTGGGTTTTAAAGTAATCCTTGTCTCATGGCCTTAGAGGTTGTTGGCAATGTGTATTCATCTTACATGTTATTTGTACTTAAACAAAAAAATAAAATTGGTGCATTTAAGTAGTGAATTGCAACTTCCTCTAGGGTTGTGTGGCGGGGCATTACACATGGTATCAGAGCCTAGGTTTAAACACTGTGTACTCTGGGATTATGTTGGACCCATTATGTTGTAAGTTGTGTAGGTTATACTCTAGGCACTATGAGGCCATTGTATTGACCTAGTTGTTTTTCTCTTTCATGTTGTTTTCCTTTTGGGTTGATTTATCTTGTTTTCCTAGAAGTTGTGGTTAAGTGGTATAGGTCCAATGGTGCAAGAAACCAGTGGGAAGGATAGGATCCTCGGTGTAGTTCGCAATGCACCGATATCCTTTCTCTTGGAAGAATGCATTATGGATGATTGTGTAGTGTGTGATTTTGATGTGTTGTGTGTGGTGGACGACAATCAATTTTGTTGTTTCCACCCTTGCATGTCTTTTGTTGAATGATTTTGTGAGGGTTAGGCTCACAAGCCTACCAAGAGGTGTGTTTTGTTTGGCTTCCTTCTTTTGCTTGGCTCTTTTGTTGTGTAAAGGGTTGAGCCCCTTGAGTGGTTCTTGAGTGTGGTTGTAGTGTGTTTGTTGGTGGGTTATAGGTGACATGTGTCGCGTAAAATTTCCGTTGCTTGGTTTCTTTCTTCGTGTTCTTGGAAATTTTGTGTGACCTTGAAGGTGCCAAGAAGTTCCTTTTGTGTGCATTCTCCTTTGGAGTTTTGTTGTTTCTCTTCACCATGCAAGTTTCTGGTGCATGTCTTCTTGTGCTTTACCTCCTTATGTTAATGATTACTTGATTGACCCTATGTGGTTTTGATGTTTCTTTTGCATGTATATTTTATTGAGATTATGAAATATGATAATAAGAAATGAAGGAATATGTTGTTAGTTATAGAGATTTGTGCATACTCTCTTATGATTGATGCATTTGTGTGAAAGTGATCGTGTGATGATGAAACCATGATTGCATTTGTGCTTATGTTAGAAATGTATATAAATATTGTTTTCTCTCTCTTTCCATTGGTTTAATGAAGATGCATGTCCTTGAGTGTGTGGTGTATTGAAACCCATGGTATGTTGTATCTTATGAGAAAATTCTTATGTATTCATGAAGGTTGATTTATTAGATCGAGCATTGGGTAAAGGACCTAAGTCCCCAAGTTGCATTCATAATCATGGAAAATGTACAATATGAATAGAAAATGATTTTGCAGTAAGTAAATTTAGAGAAAGCGAATTAGTGAAACAATTGCATGATAAGGATAATTGCATAATAGGTGCATCTATTGGTGAGGCCTGTAGTCCCCGACATTATTATTAAGTCTTAAGAAATCATATAGATATTAAATTATTGTACCTGGATTCAAAATGCAAAAAGTTAAATGAACGTTGAAATGATAATGTAGCATACCTTGCCTTGAGTAAACATTGTAATGATATTATATTAGTTGTGGCTTTATGATAATTCTTGATGATGTGTATTGGTGCATAGGGCAGTAGGTATGTTAAACCATGGTTCTATGATTGGGATATTTGGTGGTGTGATGCCTCACCATTTTGATGGTATAGGTTGATGGTGTGCTTGGTTTATTTGATTATAGCACGAATCGCTGTTGTTTTATGTTGAGGTATGGAGTGGATCAGTATTGGAACCATTGTTTATGTGAGTATTTTAATGAGCTTGAACTAGGGGTATTTGCAAGCTTCCAGGAGTAAGCCTAACCCTAAGGGAGGAGGATGTAACACCTGTAACGCCCCATCGTGTGAACCCCAAAGGACAACTAAAGCAACAATTACCACACTTTTTTTTTCTTTAAGTACAACTAACATGCATGAGATGCACAAAATTTATGACATGAAAATTCATTTAAACAAACCCAATATCATTTACGTCCCTTGGGGTACACGAGGATACATTACGAAACTTAATGCCATACATCAATGATAAAGAATGAAAGCCAAATCTAATCCATGACAAAGCATATATATAAAACCACCAAAAAGAACCATTCACTTAAATAAATACAATACTTTGAATAACATCTAATATGGATCCATATCCACAAAAGGTTTACCAATGATAAATATTACATCACATCCTTTGCATTACTTTACACTATTCAAGTCTCACAATGATACAAACATGTTTCCCAAAATGGGCAGGAACCACATGACAGAATAGAATGGTACAACTCTGGAGTTACCACAACAGCACCAATCTGCACCTCTCGATCCTTGACTAGGGACCCAATGGGGTGCTTAGCACGTTCCACCCGACCACGTGGGTCCGAAGACCCACCCCCCGTGCTAAGGAGCTGACAAGAAGAGATCTCAACCAAGAACATCCAAACAGGAATCCACAAGACTCAACATCATACAAAGTTATTATAAAACAAGGATTACAATGACATATTCATCAACATTCATGAGTCAATTAAATCAATAAAGCTATGAAACTCATCACATTTAACCCAAGCAATAACAATTAAGAAAGTCACCAAAGAGCATCTATAAATCATTTGCACAAGAATCTGAAACAACATAAAGATTGCAATATCTAGAGGCGACAAGAAACAAGAACAAGGGTGTCTAGTTGGGAGGGTCATCGCATAGTTCTCATGGGATCTCCTGGCACTTCCTCCAACCGAGGCGCCGACACCCATCTAGGGATTCCCTAGCCCTCGAAAACAACATAAAGATACAATAACCAGAGGCAACTACAACCAAGCACAAGGGTGTCAAGTGGAGAGTGTCATCGCATAACTCTCATGGGATTCTCCTGGCCCTTCCTCCAATTGAGGCACCAGCACCCATCTATGGATCTACTGGCCCTTCCTCCTAACTGAGGCGCCGGCACCATAGGGTAGCTAATGCGGAGCCGATAATCTCTCGTGAGGATGAGACTATGACTTTGCCGACCACGGCCTTCTCAGTCTATCACTAGTCTATGGTAGCCCTAGTGCATAACCGAGGAATCTAATGTTTTATTATCTTGTGTTTTTTAAACTACCCAACCCTCTAAATTCTATTGTTTAGGTTATCACTTGTTTAACTACTCTTTCATGGGTTATCCTGAGCCCTTCCTCATCCTGAGGCACCAGCACCCATGAAGAGCCACTCTCCCTATGACCCCTAACATATCTCAAAGCAGGCAAGGGTTGCACCGTAACCGAAAAACAAATAATCTCAAGACCAAACTACGCAAGGCATTAACCATCTCACTATAACACATAATCAATGTCTCAAAAATTCATGTACAACCCTTTTAAAATCACGATATCAAAACACTTGCCTCATCAAGGGCACATAAAGAGAGAACATCAACTGACAATAATCTCAAGCCTCTGGAAGCCAAAAGAATGACAACCCACAAACAACGGCAAAATGAAGCAACAAGAGTTTGTCAATGATATGGGCTTCAAGCCAACTTCAACACCAACCCAAAGAATAAAACTCGTCAAATCAAAATGAACCAAAAAGGTCATACTCATCAAAACATCCAAGTCTTCAAGATATTCAATGAAATCCCAGCCAAAATCAACTCAAGGGAAAGTCACGTCAAGATTAAACATCAAATCATAATAATCACCAACACGAACAAGCAACTACAACACCCGTGAATACATTCAATACACAACCCTAAGAATAATAGCATTAGAATACAATTAATCCATTTATTCAAATAAAAATAAAATAATTTAGAACATCTAAAGAGGATATATCTACCCAAGTAAAATCATTTAAATGAAAAGGCACCAAAGCAATCCGGATGTATGTTTATGCACAACAAATCATCTTTTAATTACACATTCAAGTATTTACTTCCAATTCTAATAATTATATCTTAGAGTGTGAAATGAAGGTCTTTTAACATGAAAGAAGATATTAACATGGGAGATCATTCTCTTAAGTTTAGCAAATAGCATGAGTACATAACTATTCTGAAAGATCAATAGCTTATAACCTTGTCAGCAAAAGAAGACCCTTAAGGTAAGTTTAAAGAGAATATATTTAAGAGGAGTGTATCATAGGATTTTATAAACCAAGATCTAGATTCTATGTGAAATTTCAAAATTAAATCAAACCCTATAATCTACCAATTCAATATTATTAAGTTCTTATTATGCAAAGAAAAAAACGAAGAACCAATCAATCAAATTTAACCATCCTAAGTATTATAACCCACCTACTTAATCTAACCAATATTAATAAAATTTATTTAAGTTGACAACCTATCAATTTATTTATCAACTTACTCAATTTAAAAGGCTAAATATTACAAATAACAATCTATGTTTACTAATCCAACAAAGTGATACATTAAACTAACATTTATAGCTTCCCTTACATTTTATCTTTTCACTCATTGAGAAGTCATTTATAACAATTAAAGAAAACATAGAGACATATTTCATAACTATCTCACTATGCATTTAAACAATAGTAACATAATTTTCCTATATTTACTTACCTTCCATATCCAAATATTCTATGTAATAAATAACCTAAACATCACTAAAACACATAACTTAATTTTTTATTTTTATTTTTAATTAATGGATTGACCTTTTTCTTTTAAGTATAGAACAATACAACCAATCATATATAATAGATATTAGATAAAAACAATCCTTTACTCATTCATTACAAAGTCATTTTACGATAACCACTCCATTTTTTTAATTTTTTTTTCTTGTTTCAATAAAATCATTATTGAATCCTTTTGAAGAAACTACGCAACAAGTTGCCTTTAATTAGAATCGTAATACACATATATATAGGTTATACATATACATATGTATACATATCATTATGGATGAGTGTACCTATATATATACATAGAGAGAGGTAGATATGTAAATAGTTTTAAACTAAATACACTACTGCCTTTGACAACGAATTCAGACCATAACCAATTAGCATACGATCTAACACACACACACGATCATACTCTGTTTCTAATTTTATCATTAAATTAATATTCACACTTTTATAGCACCCCGTTCATATTATATGAATTTAATATTAATCTCAAAGAATTAAACAATCATGATCTGTTTTTCGGTGTACACTTTCCATTTCATTGGACAGATGAAGAATCACGCAACAATATACAAGGGCGTTATTTTAAAGTTATGAGAAATTTCTGCCTATCCTAGCCTACGCTGATGTGCCAATTTTCTTACATAATTCCTATGAAATTTTAAGAGTGATGGCGACAACACATAAACATATACTGACGTGTCATTGCGACTGTTTTGAGGAACGCAGGGCATTGCAACGGGCAACATTGAAATTAATCTAAAGAGCATAGACTTAGCGCACTGGAAAGTAACGAACCAACAGGGAGAAGAAGGCAATAATCACGAAGGAAGGAAGAGAAAAAAAATAAATTAAGATCTTAATTTGTTGCCATAGTGAAAGGTTAACAATCACATCTTGTTTGATAAACATGGCCCCTATACGACTAATAGAGTTGTCAAAAACCTCTGCGTGGGATCTGACTGCCACACCACATCTAAATTCATTTTAAAGATTGTTGCAAGAGAAATTGTTCAGAGAGATGAGAACCATATTCATCGTATTAAACAAGGACAGTGTTCTTGAGAGATTATTTATACCTTTACACTTCCTATTATGTTCAAGTGCGTGCCTGTGACAGGCTGTCAATGAAAACAGATAGATTACTTAAACCTTTAAACTTCCTATTATGTTCAAGTGCACAACTGTAACAGGCTGCCAATGAAATCATAGCCCGACATGCATGAAGGCAAAAGGATGCATAAATTTACCTAGATACATAAATAAATTTATAGTAATTTCCACACATAACGTATAACAGTGTAGTCTACTGTTCAACATTTTAACATATCACTATTATCACATTTAAATAGAATGCAATCAGGTGCATGGGCTGGTCGACTGCTAAAAGAATCTCACAACAGGGGACATCTAGTTTCAAATTGACCCTAATGCTCTAAGCTCCTATTTAACGACCATACAATTGTCGATAACGCAAGTATTAACTAAATGATTAAAGGTCGGCCCAAATCCCAGTTCCATAGCAATGATACACCTATATTTCAGACCGAAATGGCCTTCTCAAGGCTTCAAACATAACTCAAGATTCAATATATATGGGTTGGATTTAGGATCTTTTTCTTCTTTTTTTTTAAAAAGTACTCATGCGTGCCAATTAGGGACTTGGAGTACATACCTCCTACCTGCGATCCATTTCTTGGGCACGTGATCAAGCAACGTCCTTCTTGGAATAGCTTGCGAAGGCGTGAATATATGCAGCAGATAAACTGGTGATCCTTGTAACCCCGAAACTAGCATCCGGTAATGTTCTTCATAGAGGATATCAACAACATAGACCAAAGAACAAATAGCCCATAGACAAAGCAAAGCATGGCGCTAGGTTGAAGTGTCCACCGTAAGGGAAAATCCCAAATGCACGAGGACGCAATAGACATCCGCAGGAAGGCATACCGATGCACATTGGTAGGGAGTGATAATCGGAACATTCAGGAATCCAGTTTACTGGAAGAGATGCATATTAGAAGAGATGCATGCAATGGGGAAAGTATATACAAAGCATGTGCACCGCCGGACATGCATAAAAAATGGATTTGTAGACGTGGCTTCCTTTTACCTTTTTATTTTTTTTCTTTTTCTTTTTCTTTCTTTTATTTTTTTTCTTTCTTTAAAAAAAGAAATCTAATAAAACTCTCACCAAAATGGCAAGATTCGTTTAAAAACAGCAAAAAACGGCAAGATTCCCGATCTACAACTTGATTGAAGTCATGCATGTGCAAGATTTATTCCTTTTTCTATTCTCTCATGCTTTAACATTCGCTCCGAAAACTTTTCTTCAAGATTTATTTAAAATCACCTTATCTTTCCATTTAATTAGTTAAAGTCTCACAATTCCCAAATTCCCAATTATTATTAAACGAAATTTAAATGGTATTTATTTATTTATAACAACTCAATTTCATTACTTATAAACATTTACTTTCCATTTCAAGCAATTGATTTGTTTTAATTATTATTATTATTATTTTAAATTCTAAATTTATAAGATTATCATGCAAGCAAATTTTCATTTAACTAATTGATTTATCAAGGCCCTATAAAAATATTAAGTTTCCTTCAAACATCCAATCATACATCCATAAAAAAAAAAAAAAAACCAAATCAACAATGACATAACACCATAACCGCTTACCTAAATGCCCAAAAGGACTGATACGAAGGGGCATTACAACACCCCTCTATTTTGGCTCTTTGCTCGGTATTGTTCTTCCGTGTTATGATTGTGTCTGATTATGCTTTGACTTTGGAACTAGGTTGCTTGTGATTGCAATTATTATACAATGTGGATGTTATATTTCGATGTGATGTTATCTTGATGTTACCCTTATGGCATGTTTTGGATTAACTTAGAAGATATTTGATTTAATGATGTTTTATGTTGTTGATCATGTTATTGATGTTAGATGCATCCGTTAGTGATATTGTATTGGTGAAGGGAACATGATTGTATCACTCGCTTGCGAGTGCCCTATGATTCTGAGATTTCCTCTTCACGGTGTGTTTGATCATATTATGTATATATGCACGTTTGATATGCTCTCTGTTGCAAGTTGGTAGGTACATGACATCGACTCCACCTAGTTTCCAGGTTTGAGTGTGTTCATTGACCAACGAAAATTGATTGGGGGATAGTAGCTAGGTTTTCTATTTCAATTTGTTACCCTAGTCACAATGTGTCATCGGGTTGTAGTCAGGTTTGGTTGTTTCATGTTGCCCAGGTCACCTTGGTCTTTAATTAAATTCAAGTTATAATGGCTTGTGTTGTTAATCTGTGGCTTAAATATATTTGGTTATAATGCTAGGAATGTTACTTTATTAATTAATTTAATTTAGTTAATAAAATAAGGATTAGATTTATTTTATTGATGAATTAAATTAATTGTGGAATTGATTAAGTTATTCCTTGAATTAAAAGTGTTAAAAGATTTAAATTAGTTTGTGTGAAAAGAAGGTTTTAAAATATGTTGAATTCTATTTAGAAAATTGAAAATTAATTAAGTTATTTAAAATTCTAAATATTTTCAATGTAATGACTTTTGGGTAGAAAAGATATTTTCAAAAATAGTTGACTAATTTGGGGAAAAGATATTTTGAGAAGATTGGAATTTGAATTGAAATTTGAATTTGGGATTTGTATTTGAATTTGAAATTAAAATTGAATTTGAGTTTGAATTTAATTTGAATTGATTTTGAATGTGAATTTGAAATTTAATTTAAAGTGGATTTAAATTTGAGTTTTGAAATTTGGGGGAGAATATATTTCATTTGGGGGTTTTTGGAATGGAAAAGGGGGTTTGCAAAATAATGAGAAGAGGGCTTTTGGATTTTTTTTGGATTGAATCTTGGTTTCAAAGGATGAAGATCTTGGGGGAGATTGGAAAATAATGGAAACAACAAAGGATCCCACACCAATTTGTTCTTCAAGCTCTTGAATCAGGTTTTATTCTTGTTTTGTGTTTTAAATTTCTTCTTCTCAATCTTCTCCTCAAGAAAATTTGCCCAATTTGGGTTGTGGAAAGATATATTCATGTCAATAACCAGTTATACTTTGCATATAAAATCTGTGTAGGCTGGAAAGCTTTATTTAAAGATTTTTTTTTTATATAAAAAGAGATTGTTGTGTGATGTTCGTTCTGGGTTTTACCAGAACAAAGTTTTGAAATTTTTTTTCATTGTTAAACGAAATTGTGATCATGAAAAACATTTTTTTATGTTTTTAAACGAAATTATGTGAATGAAAAATAAAATTTATTTATAAATGATTATGGGGGTGGGCACTGCCCACAACCGCCCAGTGGAGGCGCTGCCTGTGGTGGCCCTGCCCAGCGTAGCCCACACAGGCTGCATCCCCATGTGGGGAAGGCTACTGGGCAGCAACCCCCGCGTGTGTGTTTGGGGGCTTCGCAGCCCACAGGGGCTATGTTCCCTGTTTGGGCTGCGCGGCCCGTGAGGAGACTAGGGCTTCGGCCCTTAGAAATTTTTAAAAAAAAATTAAATTTCATTTTATGTTTATATTTTTTTTATATACATTTTATATTATATGTGTATTTTATAATATTATATATATAATATGTATATGTTATAAAAAATATATATATAATATTTTTAATTAAATAAATTTTGTTATATGGAAATTTTAAATGGGAGTTTAAATTTATATTTAAATAATTTATTTATATGCAAATAAAATAATATTTTATTTGACATATTAAAATAATGTTCAATAGTAAATAGAAATTTTAAATTGATTATGTGATTATTATAGTTGAAGGAAATTGATGTTTTAATAAATAGTCATAAATCTTAAAAGAATTGATTTTAAGCAATTATTTAAATGTATATTTAAGACATAGTTTATATATGTTCAATCATAAGGATTTTAAAGATGATTATCGTCATGCTATTGAGGCTGAGTGGAATTTAGAAAATCTAATATTTTATTGGAAATATTGATTTTAATTGAGTAATTATCCTATGTTGCAATATGGATTAAGTGATTTAATTTAAATATTAAAATATCTTGAGTTTGAATATATTAGTGAAACTTAGAGTTAACGAATGTTTTATTCAAATCAGATGATTTGATTGTCAAATGTTGGATTTATTTATAATTTGGTTCTGATTATTATGAATAATTGAGACAAACAAAATTTAAGGGATAGATTCAAGCATAAACTATCTTAAGAAGATTTTTTTACGTAGTAGAAGCAAAAGTGGATTTTATATACAAAGGATTTAATTAGAACGTGGAATTTTTATAGTCAAATGATTTATTTTAAAAAGGTAGATTTTAAATATTCAAGTGTTTTCATTTTCAAGGTTGACTTTTATTAAAATATGTAATTGGGAAAGCGAAATATACTATTGTTTTGAACCCCCTTAAAGTTGTCAACGTGCCTTGAGTTACTATTGAGTTGTGCGGATAAGGTTAATTAATTACTTAATTTCTTGTGTGACGTAAGTGATTGACTTATTATTTAATCTAAATGTTTTGTTAAACAAATGGTTTCATTTATAGTAGATGATCGTGAAACTAGAGAAATGATTGTTTATTTTAGTCAAATGACTTTATTTATTAAAATGACTTGATTAGGAAATCTAATTGTGAATTTAGAGTAAATGATCTATTCTTTGAATATTTCTATGTTGTGAAAAGAAATAAGTTTATTGATTGGTTTAATTCCAATTCGATGATGTTATTTATTAAAATGTCTTGATATTGGAATACGGTTGTGAAATTTAGAGTAAATGATGTATTCATTGAATATTTCTATGTTGTGAAAAGAAATAAAATTATTGATTGGATGATTGCAAGTGATGGAAACTGTGTTTGGTGGGATCTAGGAAATCTGAACATTAGCTTACTTAAGTGTCTGAAATGTTTTTAGTGTTTAATTGTTCATCTTCAATGTTGGTGGGATAGAGAGAATGTCTTGAAAGCCTTCTAGATAGGGGTTCATTATTGGTATGGTTGGTTGTACATGAGTCAACCTTTGATATGTACTTTGGTTTCTGTGTTATGAGATAAGTTTGTTTGCCAAAATTACATCTTTAGATATTTAAAGAAAATGTGATTATATGTTTGTTGAATTTAAGTCATTTCTTGTTGATCATGTAAGTCTTCCAGTTGTGTTCCTTGAGATGATGTTGTTGCCCTTGTGATTGGTTATTGTCTTTCTTGGGTAGTGCATGAGACTTGTATCAGTGGAAACCCGGTTCTTTGTATGGGTTGTGTGACCTTGTGATTAAAGGTTGAGTCATATTTTTAGTTTGTTATGTGGGTTATCTTTATGTTAGTCAACCTTGTGTTAGCCTTGGGTAGTGCACACTTTGGTTTCAATTTTGAACATCTGTAGTGATGTGTTACCTGTTGAGGTGTATTGATTATGTGTGATAACTGTTAGTGCATTGGATACCCTTGGCATGTGGTTGAGTTATGTGTTGTTGATAGGGGAGTGGCTTTCAAACGAGCGCCGAGCCCAAAGTGGTTCCAGGATAACTCATGTGAGAGTCAGTTAATTAAGTGAAAATTAAAATAACTTACTAGGGAGAGAGTAGCTTTGAACATTAGTAAGATAATTTAGCCTCACTCATTTGCTCAAGGGCTTGTACGAGACTTGAGATGAGTCAGGAAGGCATGGAATGGAAAGATCGTTATCTTGTCTTTAAGAGAGACAGTCGATTCCACTCTGATGTGCATGTGGGGCCGGGAGTCGATTGAGGCTTCAAGGATATCCCTAGAGGGGGGCCGATACCTATGAAGACTTGCCAGGAGATCCCATGCAACCTTTGTGATGACACTCCCCCTATGACAGCAGTCGGTATGGTGTTGTACCATGGGTTTTTTTTATTGTATAGTGAGTGTACTCGAATTTTGTAATTTGGAAGCATTGTAACCATGATGTTAAGTGATGTGGTATATGTTCTTGTTTGAAGTTTAGTTTTTGTGTTAGCCTATGTCTAGTGGTAGATTGTCTTGTCTAGGAAATCCTTTTTACTATCTCCTAGCATGAGGGGTGAGCCTTTTGGTTTCACTTGGTTGGGTGGAATGTGCACCTTCCTCTACTAGTTTTTGCTCTTGCTCGTGTGGATGAGACATTCATGATTGGAGAGATAATTGGATCTAGATGCTATTCTGGCTTCTTTCTTTTTCAGTTGATCTTTATTCTTTTACCCCTCATTTGTTATTGAGGTGGAATTTGTAAATTGTAATCATGATTATTTGATTTACCTCATTTGGGGAATGTGTGTTGTAATCATATTCTTTAAATGTTGATAATTGGAATCTTGAGGTATTTATTATTCTTGTTGTAATTTATCTTGTATGGGATGTATGTAATCTTAATTCTATAAGTGATTAATGTTTTGGTTTCAACTGATGTTAATTGTTGTTTGGGTTTTAAAGTAATCCTTGTCTCGTGGCCTTAGAGGTTGTTGGCAATGTGTATTCATCTTACATGCTATTTGTACTTAAACAAAATACAAAAATTGGTGCATTTAAGTAGTGAATTGCAACTTCCTCTGGGGTTGTGTGGCAGGGCATTACACATGGTATCAGAGCCTAGGTTTAAACACTGGGTACTCTAGGATTATGTTGGACCCATTATGTTGTAAGTTGTGTAGGTTATCCTCTGGGCACTACGAGCCCATTGTATTGACCTAGTTTTTTTTCTCTTTTGTGTTGTTTTCCTTTTGGGTTGATTTCTCTTGTTTGCCTAGAAGTTGTCATTAAGTGGTATAGGTCCAATGGTGTAGGAAACCAGTGGGAAGGATAGGATCCTTGGTGTAGTGTTCAATGCACCAATATCCTTTCTCTTGGAAGAATGCATTATGGACGATTGTGCAGTGTGTGATTTTGATGTGTTGTGTGTGGTGGACGACAATCAATTTTGTTGTTGTTTCCACCCTTTCATGTCTTTTGTTGAATTATTTTGTGAGGGTTAGGCTCACAAGCCTACTAAGAGGTGTTTTTTGTTTGGCTTCCTCCTTGTTGCTTGGCTCTTTCATTGTGTAAAGGGTTGAGACCCTTGAGTGATTCTTGAGTGTGGTTGTAGTGTGTTTGTTGGTGGGTTGCAGGTGACATGTGTCGCCTAAAATTTCCCTTGGTTGGTTTCTTTCTTCGTGTTCTTGGAAAGTTTGTGTGACCTTGAAGTTGCCAAGAAGTTCCTTTTATGTGCATTCTCATTTTGAGTTTTGTTGTTTCTCTTCACCATGCAAGTTTCTGGTGCATGTCTTCTTGTGCTTTACCTCCTTATGTTAATGATTACTTAATTGACCCTATGTGGTTTTGAAGTTTCTTTTGCATGTATATTTTATTGAGATTATGAAATATGATAATAAGAAATGAAGGAATATGTTGTTAGTTATAAAGATTTGTGCATACTCTCTTATGATTGATGCATTTGTGTGAAAGTGATTATGTGATGTTGAAACCATGATTGCATTTGTGCTTATGTTAGAAATGTATATAACTCTTGTCTTCTCTCTCTTTCCATTGGTTTAACAAAGATGCATGTCCTTGAGTGTGTGGTGTATTGAAACCCATGTTATGTTGTATCTTATGAGAAAATGCTTATGTATTCATGAAGGTTGATTTATTAGACCGAGCCTTGGGTAAAGGACCTAAGTCCCCAACTTGCATTCATAATCATGGAAAATGTACAATATTAATAGAAAATCATTTTGCAGTAACTAAGTTTAGAGAAAGCGAATTAGTGAAACAATTGCATGATAAGGATAATTGCATAATAGGTGCATCTATTGGTGAGGCCTATAGTCCCTGACATTATTGTTAAGTCCTAAGAAATCATATAGATATTAAATTATTGTACTTGGATTCAAAATGCAAAAAGTTAAATGAACGTTGAAATGATAATGTCGCATACCTTGCCTTGAGTAAATGTTGTAATGATATTATATTAGTTGTGGCTTTATGATAATTCTCGATGCTGTGCATTGGTGCATAGGGCACTATATATGTTAAACCATGGTTATATGATTGGGATATTTGGTGGTGGGATGCCTCACCATGTTGATTGTATAGGTTGATGGTGTGCTTGGTTGAGTTGATTATAGCATGGATCATTGCTATGTTATGTTGAGGTATGGAGTGGATCAATATTGGAACCATTGTTTATCTGAGTATTTTAATGAGCTTGAACTAGGGGTATTTGCAGGCTTCTAGGAGTAAGCCTGACCCTAGGGGGGAGGATGTAACACCCCTCCATTTTGGCTCTTTGCTCGACATTGTTCTTTCTTGTTATGATTTTGTCTGATTATGCTTTGACTTTTGAACTAGGTTTCTTTTGATTGCAATTGTTATACAATGTTGATGTTATATTTTGATGTGATGTTATCCTGATGTTACCCTTATGGCATGTTTTGGATTAACTTAGAAAATATTTGATTTAACAATGTTTTATGTTGTTGATCATGTTATTGATGTTAGATGTGTCAGTTAGTGATATTATATTGGTGAAGGGGATGGGATTGTATCACTTGCTTGCGAGTGCCCTACAATTTTGAGATTTCCTCTTCATGGTCTGTTTGATCATATTATGTATATATGCACGTTTGACATGCTCTCTATTGCAGGTTGGCAAGTACATGACATCGACTCCACCTGGTTTCCAGGTTTGAGCGTGTCCATTGACCAACGAAAATTGATTGGGAGATAGTAGCTAGGTTTTCTAACTCAAGTCGTTACCCTAATCACAGTGTGTCGTCGGGTTGTAGTCGAGTTTGGTTGTTTCATGTTGCCTAGGTCACCTTGATCTTTAATTAAATTCAAGTTATAATGGCTTGTGTTGTTAATCTGTGGCTTAAATATATTTGGTTATAATGCTATGAATGTTACTTTATTAATTAATTTAATTTAGTTAATAAAATAAGGATTAGATTTATTTTATTGATGAATTAAATTAATTGTGGAATTGATTAAGTTATTCCTTGAATTAAAAGTGTTAAAATATTTAAATTAGTTTGTGTGAAAAGAAGGTTTTAAAATATGTTGAATTCTATTTAGAAAATTGAAAATTGTTTAAGTTATTTAAAATTCCAAATATTTTCAATGCAATGACTTTGGGGTAGAAAAGATATTTTCAGAAATAGTTGACTAATTTGGGGAAAAAATATTTTGAGAAGATTGGAATTTGAATTGAAATTTGAATTTAGGATTTTTATTTGAATTTGAAATTAGAATTGAATTTGAGTTTGCAATTTAATTTGAATTGAATTTGAATGTGAATTTGAAATGTAACTTGAAGTGGATTTGAATTTGAGTTTGGAAATTTGGGGGAGAATATATTTCATTTGGGGGTTTTTGGAATGGAAAAGGGGGTTTGCAAAATAATGAGAAGAGGGATTTTGGATTAATTTTGGATTGAATCTTGGTTGAAGGATGAAGATCTTGGGAGGAGATTGGAAAATAATGGAAACAACAAAGGATCCCACACCAATTTGTTCTTCAAGCTCTTGAATCAGGTTTTATTCTTGTTTTGAGTTTTAAATTTCTCCTTCTCAATCTTCTCCTCAAGAAAATTTTCCCAATTTGGGCTATGGAATGATATATTCATGTCAATAACCAGTTATACTTTGCATATAAGATCTTTGTAGGTTGGAAACCTTTATTTAAAGATTTGTTTTTTTTAAAAAAAGAGATTGATGTGTGAGATTCGTTATGGGTTTTACCAGAACAGAGATTTGATTTTTTTTGTTTTCGTTGTTAAACAAAATTGTGATCATGAAAAACACTTTTTTTCATTTTTAAACAAAATTATGTGAATGAAAAATAAAATTTATTTTTAAATGATTGTGGGGGTGGGCACTGCCCATAGCCGCCCCAGTGGAGGTGCTGCCTATGGTGGCCGAGCCCAGAGGAGCCCACACAGGCTACGTCCCCATGTGGGGGAGGCTATTGGGCAGCAACCCCTGTGTGGGTGTTTGGTGGCTTCACAGCGCACACAGGGGTTGCGTCCCCTTTTTGGGCTATGTGGCCCATGAGGAGACTAGGGTTCGGCCCTTAGAATTTTTTTTTTCAAAAGAAAATTTCCTTTTATGTTTATATTTCTTTTTATATACATTTTATATTATATGTATATTTTATAATATTATATATATATAATATGTATATGTTATTAAAATATATATATATATATATAATATTTTTAATTAAATAAATTTTGTTATATGGAAATTTTAAATGGGAGTTTAAATTTATATTTAAATAATTTATTTATATGCAAATAAAATAATATTTTATTTGACATATTAAAATAATGTTAAATAGTAAATAGAAATTTTAAATTGATTATGTGATTATTACAGTTGAAAGAAATTGATGTTTTAATAAATAGTCGTAAATCTTAAAAGAATTGATTTTAAGCAATTATTTAAATGTATATTTAAGACAGTTTATATATGTTAAATCATAATGATTTTAAAGATAATTATTGTTGTGCTATTGAGGCTGAGTGGAATTTAGAAAATATAATCTTTTATTGGAAATATTGATTTTAATTGAGTAATTATCCTATGTTGCAATATGGATTAAGTGATTTAATTTAAATATTAAAATATCTTGAGTTTGAATATATTAGTGAAACTTAGGGTTAACGAATGTTTTATTTAAATCAGATGATTTTATTCTGAAATGTTGGATTTATTTATAATTTGGTTCTGATTATCACGGATAATTGAGATAAATGAAATTTAAGGGATAGATTCAAACATAAACTATCTTAAGAATATTTTGTTATGTAGTACAAGCAAAAGTGGATTTTATATTCAAAGGATTTAATTAGAACGTGGAATTTTCATAGTCAAATGATTTATTTTAAAAAGGTAGATTTTAATTGTTCAATTGTTTTCATTTTCAAGGTTGACTTTTATTAAAATATGTAATTGGGAAAGCGAAATATACTATTGGTTTGAACCCCCTTAAAGTTTTCAATGTGCCTTGAGTTACTATTGAGTTGTGCGGATAAGGTTAATTAATTACTTAATTTCTTTTGTGACGTAATTGATTGACTTATTATTTAATCTAAATGTTTTGTTAAAAAAATGGTTTCATTTATAGTAGATGATCGTGAAACTAGAGAAATGATTGTTTATTTTAGTCAAATGACTTTATTTATTAAAACGACTTGATTAGGAAATCTAATTGTGAATTTAGAGTAAATGATCTGTTCTTTGAATATTTCTATGTTGTGAAAAGAAATAAGCTTATTGATTGGTTTAATTCCAATTCAATGATGTTATTTATGAAAATGTCTTGATATTGGAATACGGTTGTGATATTTAGAGTAAATGATCTGTTCTTTGAATATTTCTATGTTGTGAAAAGAAATAAGTTTATCGATTGGATGATTGCAAGTGATGGGAACTGTGTTTGATGGGATTTAGGAAATTTGAACATTAGCTTACTTAAGTGTCTGAAATGTTTTCAGTGTTTAATTGTTTCTCTTCGATGTTGGTGGGATGGAGAGAATGTCTTGAAAGCCTTCCAGATAGGGGTTCTATATTGGTATGGGTGGTTGTACGTGAGTCAACCTTTGATATGTACTTTGGTTTCCATGTTATGAGAAAATTTTTTTTCAAAACTTACATCTTTAGATATTTAAAAAATATGTGATTATATTTTTGTTGACTTTAAGTCATTTCTTGTTGATCATGTAAGTCTTACAGTTGTGTTTCTTGAGATGATGTTGTTGCCCTTGTGATTGGTTATTGTCTTTCTTGGGTAGTGCATGAGACTTGTATTAGTTGAAACCTGGTTCTTTGTATTGGTTGTGTGACCTTGTGATTAAAGGTTGAGTCGTGTTTTCAGTTCGTTATGTGGGTTATCATTATGTTAGTCAACCTTGTGTTAGCCTTGCATAGTGCACGCTTTGGTTTTAGTTTTGAACATCTTTAGTGATGTGTTACCTGTTGAGGTGTATTGATTGTGTGTGATAAGTGTTAGTGCATTGGCTACCCTTGGCATGTGGTTGAGTTATGTGTTGTTGATAGGGGAGTGGCTTTCAAATGAGCGTCGGGCCCAAAGTGGTTCTAGGATAACTTGAGTGAGAGTCAGTTAATTAAGTGAAAATTAAAATAAATTACTAGGGAGAGAGTAGCTTTGAACATTAATAAGATAATTTAGCCTCACTCATTGGCTCAAGGGCTTGTACGACACTTGAGATGAGTCTAGAAGGCCTGGAATGGTAAGATCGTTGTCTTGTCTTTACGAGAGATAATCGATTCCGCTCTAGTTTGCATGTGGGGCCGGGAGTCGGTTGATGTTTCTAGCATATCTCTAGAGGGGGGTTGGGACCTAGGAAGACTTGCCAGGAGATCCCATGCAACCTTTGTGATGACACTCCTCCTGTAACAACAGTCGTTATGGTGTTTTATCATAAGTTTTTTTAATTGTATAGTGAGTGTAGTCAAATTTTGTACTCTGGAAGCATTGTAACCATGATGTTAAGTGATGTGGTATATGTTCTTTTTTGCAGTTCAGTTTTTGTGTTAGCCTATTTCTAGTGGTAGATGGTCTTGTCTAGGAAATCCTTGTTACTATCTCCTAGCATGGGGTGTGAGCCTTTTGGTTTCACTTGGTTAGGTGGAATGTGCACCTTCCTATGCTGGTTTTTGCTCTTGCTCGTGTGGATGAGACTTTCATGATTGGAGAGCTCGTTGGATCTAGATGCTATTCTAGCTTCGTTCTTTTCAGTTGATCTTTATTCTTTTACCCCTCATTTGTTATCAAGGTGGAATTTGTAAATTGTAATCATGATTATTTGATTTACCTCATTTGGGGAATGAGTGTTGTAATCATATTGTTTAAATGTTGTTAATTGGAATCTTGAGGTATTTATTATCCTTGTTGTAATTTATCTTGTATGGGATGTATGTAATCTTAATTTTGTAAGTGATTAATGTTTTGGTTTTAGTTGATGTTAATTGTTGTTTGGGTTTTAAATTAATCCTTGTCTCGTGGCCTTAGAGGTTGTTGGCAATGTGTATTCATCTTACATGTTATTTGTACTTAAACAAAAAAAATAATTGGTACATTTAAGTAGTGAATTGCAACTTCCTCTAGGGTTGTGTGGCAGAGCATTACAAATCTTGTTTAACATAACTTAAATCAATTATCTTTAAAATAGATAATTTTTTAAAAAATAAGAGAACTTATTTTAATATAGTAAATTTTGAATGAAATTTTTATTTTTAAAAATTGATATATGTTAAACATATTTATATGAAATATATTAGATTTAAATATTTTTATATATGTAAAATTTAATTTGTTCAAGTCATATTTAAAAAATATTATATAAATTTATAAGATTAAATTATAAAGAATGATTTTGTAAGGCCCCACTTTGCATGTAATTAGTAAAGCCCTAATATGTTTTATGTGATCCTAAATAGATGGTAAGACGTATTATGGATGAAAATTAGTGTGATTATTTGATAATATTCTTGCTTATTCTACCGTGAATGTAAGACCCTATTTTGTATCTCCCATTTTATTTCAATTGAACAAGTAGTTAGATGATAATTATGATGAAATGAATGATAAAAATATTTTTAGGATTCATGGGCATTAACCTTGATTTAATTATGATAGATGCACATGTGAATTGTTGGATATAACTTGAAAGTGTTGGGTTATTTGGCATATTAAATTTTGATAAATGGTTCATCATTAATTTTATAGGAGTTTAAAATGAATTACTAAGGTGGTAAACAAAATGATGGAGTGACTATTTCATTGACTATATTCTTGTATTGGAGTAAGTGTGTATTTCCTTTAATTATAATGAAAATTGAATTATTAGGCTCATTTGATGTATTAATGAGTAAATAGTTCATGAGTGAAAATTATGTGAATTGGATTAGCTAATAATATGTAGAGATTTATGATCTAATTATGCTGACCTTGGTAATGTGAAGGAATCAAATATGCAAATAGGAGGATAGATAAATGTTGGAATCAAATCAAATACATATTTGGGAAATCCTAAGTGTAGCCCTATTTGACTTAGAAGGTTTTGAGGTTTTATTATTGGCTAGGTGATTAAGTAAATCCAATTGTAGGACATGTGATGTGAGTTGGAACCCCTGGTTAAGATCAAAATTCGTATGGATTTTTGTGTGGGTTTTTAAAAAGGATTAGTGAATCAATTTACTTGGTTTTTGAACAAGAATAGACCCCTAGAACCTATACCTATGGGTTTGGAACCTTTTTGTCACATGTGAACTTTTCCTTGGAGTGTGAAAAGACCCCTCAAAAGCCCACATTCATGAATGTGACAAATTCAAAAAAGGTGTTGGGGCTTGCGAAGAGTGACTTGTCACTCTCAACCTTCTACTCTCCAAAAGTTCTTGGAATTGGCACAAGACTCACACATGTGTGAGCACTTGTGGGAAAGAGTGTAAGTTTGAAGGATCCCTATATATCTCAAGAAGATGGAAGATTTGGGCATTGCCCACTTCTCCTCTTGGAGAACTTGAGTGAAGATGGTAGAAAGAATGAGAAAAAGAGAGGAGTCCATCTCTTTGGCAAGATATTGATGAAAATGGCTTAGTTTGGAGAGGAAAGATGGATACAAGATTTCAGCCCCTCCACTTAAAAGCAAAGATAAGTTCTTCCTTTTCCATTTTCCCTTGTTTCTTGGTAGTAAGGAGTTGACCTATTGTATGGATCATGCTTAAAAACATAAAGTAGAGGATGTAGATGCATGTAAGTTGTGCTATGTTAGTTTTATCCCTTTGTAAAAATTTGAAAAGACTCCACTGATCATTGTGGGGCTAAAAGAATTCCTTGCTCGGGGGTATGGCTAGAGCCCACGAGGCTCCATGATTCCATTATGGTAGGGTGGAGCACAAGCCCAGTTCAATTGTGTTTCATAAACTTAGTGGTAATATAGAAAGTTGGGGATAGTCATAACCTGAGAGAAAAAGCTCGTATTTGTGCATAAAAAAAAAATGTTGTTTATACTTTTAATTTGTTAAATTATAACTTTGCAAGTTTAGGGAATGAATTTGATTCCCCCCCCCCAAACTATTTGGTAAAATATATTGTAAAGGGAGGCTAAAAGTTGTAAAGTATGCCTGATTGAAGTCTTCTTGTATTTTTACATTTAGTATGGGTAAAAGTAATAAAAATGAATTGTGTCTTAGTTCTTTTCTAGGTACATGCTTGCAAGTGTGCAACTGATAAATTTAGTACTACTGCAGTGATAAAATGTGAATATGTCAAATAAGTTACACATGTATTATATTTTTTTTATTGAAGACGCCAATATAAATACACTACAAATTTATGGTGTGCACATTTAAATAAGAGAGAAAATATGTATAATAGATACAACAAACTTAAATAGGTAGCTGAATCATAATATATACACTATGATGATACATTGAAACCTCTCTATTCAAAAATGAGTTAGTTATCCATATCTCTCAAAGATTTAGAGAAAATTTTTCTTATATAGCATAAAGTAAACTGGAGTGAAACAAACAATAGCCCTGCGCTATAACAAATATATATATATAGCAACAAGAATTAAGGATAACACCAAAGCATCCATGGTAGGTGTGTGCAAGCTTTTCTCTTGCTCTAAAGTCAAGATTTTGTAGGGAATAGTCCAGTCACTTCCAGCCATGTCATTTATCAATCTCCGTATTTTTGAATGCTAGCCATTCCAGCAACGCCCCATCCTGCCATATGTTATTTGTTTTAGTGCACATCAAGTAAGGTGTATAAATTACAATGACATTATCCTATATTCTCATTGGTGCCACATAGGGTCTTCAATGTACTCCATTGCTCATTACAGGAAAAGGAAATAAAACAAAGTAAACCTAGTTCTAACATGCCATGCATCTCCAAGTTTAAGAAATGAAGAAATACAAGAGAAAATTGCTAATGAAAGGAGTTGTTCTGGACACAATACCTGATACTTACTTATTCATATTATTCACATAAAACATACATGATATCAGACCATCTGGCAACTATTTAAGCTCTCCCTCGATAGATTACAATAGATGCTTTAGTCACCTTCATGGGTGGTCAGGGAGTCGTGTCTTGTCAAGTAGGATACTCCCTATCTCCGCAAGTGTCAGTCATGCCTCCCATCTAATGGAAAAAGGAGAGCTAATTAGTTTGAATTGACATGGCATAAATGAGATTGAACTTAAAAAAAAAAATACTATCACCTCTCTTTTCTGTTCTAATTTTTATGACAATGACCATTCCACCAAAATCTACCATAGGTAGCCCAAACTAGGGTTCAGTACCGATCAGGTTCTAGATGGATAGTAATATTTATGAGGAGCATGACGGGTGAGGAGAAAAAGAAAAAAATTAATGGCACACCGATCTTCTATTTTCAGGATTGTCATAGTCTATTCTTCCTATTGGACATAGTTGAAGGCTACAATTGATGTGACAACACTGGATTGAGTCTATTAGCCACACAAATTTCTAGATGCTCATTAAAGCAGTTTCAAATTCATTTGTTTCCATGTCTAGATATAGGAATCCCCTTTTAGTGGTGCTTAGATTAACCCCTAGGCTTGCTACAGGTCTATGCATTTAAAACATATTTCAGGCTAATCACAACAACCCTATCTGATCGTAATCTACAGATCAAGTAAGGTGAGTGGTGCTAGTCTGCTTGGGCATATTAATGGTTGTCAGAGTTCTTTTAATCAGCATTGAATGGTTTAAGTTTGATCAAGCGTGGTGCAAAGGAAGACTGCTTTTATTCCTATAAAGTGATGAAACTACCTGACATCTACCTCACACCTTCCTGCACAGCTAGCATGCTTTGGAAAAGATATATATGTATGATTATTTAAATCAATCTAATAAATGAATAAGTAGTCAGGCCCTGTTGCTGTAGTGTATAACTTTGAGTACAATGCATGCTTTAAGACCTCTTGCAAGAGAAGTATGGGAAACAACATTTAACTTGCAAGAGTAATAATCAAGTCACATTTATTATTTCTTGCCATTCATGGCATTTTGCTGTAACGGGTAGCTGACTTATATCATGGGGGTCAAAAGAGTAAGTAGATTACTCATATTTTAATGTTTCAAAATTTTCCTGATAAATTATTGTTTAACAGTAAGCATAGGCGGACCATAAGATTTAGGTAAGTAATGACAATAATGTTATTTATAAAAGCAGTTATAATATTAATACACGTATATTAACGGAAACAATATCAACCAAATAATAACATTAACATTTAGCTCAAACTATAGTCTTATCTACAATGAAATAATAATAAATACATTAATTTGGAAGCATCAAGGTAGCTGCCTAGAGTTTACAGCCGTGATTGAATAAAATCGGGTATTAATAAATTAACTCACTAACAATTATAATTTCAAATGGTAAATTAAAAGTAGTCTCCAAATTTCATTCGTATTTACGGTTTTAAAAAAATGGGGGATACATTTCCATATTTTTAAAGAGAGTTGCTAATAAATTAGGTTTTCATATAAGGAAGAGAGAAAACATATTCCCAAGACTCAAATAAATTAAATCAAACTTTATTTAAAGATAAAATAAATATCTTTATTTGTATAGTTCTTCTTCTCTCTTTATTGGAAATTTATAAATTTAGTTTTTCTTGGATAAATAAAGTACCTGTTATTTATATAAACATCAATGATTAAAATTGACAAGAGAAAAGGTTAACATTCTCAGTAAGTTACCATCATTTTTACCAGCTATTATAATTCACGCTGTTATTAATTTTGTTCAAAAATAAAGCATTTTTACTAGTGCTTATCTTTACTATGCACTCTACAATTAATTGGCTTGGAATTAATAATATCTAAAATAAACATTAATATTATTAAATTTTAGTATATTAAATATTAGCTATAAATAAAGACAATATTGATATTATTATTAAGAGAAGGCAATAAGTGCTAATGGAAATATCTATAGGTCTTTGGTTCGAATGTTGAGTGGGTTTTCTACGTAGCTTTGTTTGGTGTATGAATGTTTTTAACATTTTAAAAACACACTTTTACTAATAAAGTGTTGCATAAGACATCCATTTACTTCCCCATTATTGATAAAAGAATTAAGGATAAATAAATAAAAGGGTGGCGCCCCTTTAAAGGTAACATGGGTTATTAAATAGAAGTCTCGCTCAAGTTTCTCTTTCTAAAGAAAAGAGGAAGATAAAATAAAATAAGTGCCAATAATTATTTTAATAAATAGCTAAAAAGTTGAAGTGATTATGGGATATGGCATAAATTTAAAAATGTATATTAGTAATTTGTTGATTGTAATAAGGTGAGTATTTATAGATATAATGGATATAGGACATTTAAATAAATAATATTTTATGTATTATATTGATGAATATCTTGTAAGTAAGAAACATAAAATTATGTATAAATTATATAAAAATAATATTTTCTTTTTATGTGATGATTATATTTAAGTTGAAAGTATAAAATTTGTCTTGTGTGTATAGTACGATTTCACAAGTGCAAGGTAGGGATAATTATAGTGTAATTACATCATTGTTAAAAAAAAAAAAGTCATGTTTTTTCCCTTTCGTCAAAATTTCAACATTACAAAGCAACTTCTTGTAGGTATTCAACTCATGCTCATATTAGCGTTATGCCTCAAGCCTTAGAATGTTTCCTAGCTTAATTATTGTCTTTAAAAAAAAATTGGCTGTGTTTTCGAGTGAATAATTATCGGCATGACAAATTTCATAAAAATTAATTTAAAAGGAGATATTTAGAAGAAAAAAAACCATATTCTTTTTATAAAAATGTTGGGACATGGGAGGATAAATTATCCTACACTTATTTATAAATGCTCCAATATTTCTATTTTGCAATTGAGTTTATCCAATTCCATATTTCTAATATAGAAAGAAACAAATGTATTGGTGCACAGTTGAATCGTACTGACTAAATATAACTACTAAAAAAACTAAATGGGAATATTTAAAAAAAGATCATCTTTGAAATTAGGCTGATAATTTAATGAATTTCCTTGAGCATGTCACAAATATCATTATTCTCTTTGATGAATAAGGCTTAGAGCACTAACAACCCCACCCTAAAATTGCACACATCTCCAGAGACAGCAACTGTAACACCCCTCCATTTTGGATGTTTGGATCGATCAGTGTTTTTTATGTATGCTTCACTTCTGTTAGCACTCTGACTTTGATAATTGGTAACTTTTGACCGCTATTTGTTAAACGATGTGAATGTTATATTTTGATGTGATTTTATTTTATTCTAATGTTATCTTTATGGCATGTTTTGGATTAACTTAGAAGATATTTGATTTAATGATGTTTTATGATGTTGATCATATCATTGATGTTAGAATTATCAGTTAGTAATTGTGTATCTGTGAAGGGAATGGGATTGTATCACTCGCTTGTGAGTGCCCTATGATTCTAAGATTTCCTCTTCCTGGTGTGTTTGATCATATTATATATATATGCATGTTCGATGTACTCTTTGTTCAGAGGTTGACAGGTACATGACATCAACTCCACCTGGTTCAAAGGTTTGAGTGTGTCCATTGACCAATGGAAATTGATTGGGAGATAGTAGCTAGGTTTTCTGTACCAAGTCGTCACCCTAGTCATAGTGTGTCGTTGGGTTGTTGTCGGGTTAGTTTATTCAATTTGGTCCATTTTACCTTGTGTATTTATTTAATTTCTAATTATTTCATTTCATATTTTAAAGGTTATTAAATGGCAGGTGTAGTTAAAATGATGATTAAATATATCTAGTTGTAATGTTGAAATGTTATTTATTTTATTGATTAATTTGATTTAATTAATAAAATTAGATTTTGTCTATTGTTCAATTAGAGTAATGGTGATAAATTAAATAAAGCTAGTTGTTTTGGCACTATGAGATATTTTGATTTAAATTAGAAAAATGGAAAAATGCTTTAAATTTCACTTTTTGGAAATAAATTTGAAAAATAATTCCTTTATAAAATTTTGAATTCTTTTTGTAAAAAGAAATTTATATTAAGTGCATGAAATTTCAATTGGAAAGTAATTTTGTTTTAAATTTAATAATCTTAAATGAAAATATCCCCAAAATGACAATAAATTTTGGTGGATGGGATATTTTGGGGATATTGACCAAATTTGGGGAAGCAAATAGGGAGGTTTTGCATTCTTGGAATTTGGCTATGGGCAAATTGGAAGAAGACTTCAAGTTTTGTGGATGCAATTTGGGATTTTGGAAAAGCTTGGGAGGAATTGGAATTTGCATCTCTTCCTTCTTCTCAAACTCTCCATTCAAGCTTTCGATCACAGGTTTTCCTTATTTATTTGTATATGAAATTTGTATTTTTAGTTTAAAACTAGTTTGCAAATTCTTTGTTGGAAATCTTGATTAAATCTTTAGAATAAATTAGATTGTTGTTAAGATATCAAAACTTGCAATTGAAATCTTCAACTTTAGCAATATAAATTTGAAAGGAAGGAAAGGAAAAATTTAAACCTCTTTGTTGAATTTGGGAAATACCCAGAAATTTATATCATGATTTTGTGCTTAAAATCCTTCTTCTCAGTTTTCTCCTCAAGAAAAGTTGTCCAATCTGGTTATAAAACAGATATATATATATATGAAGTATATATATATATATATATATATATATATATATATATATATATATGAAGTATATATATATACACATATATTGTTTATGTTTGCAATTAAATTTCAGTCTGGTGAAATTTCTGTGAATTTTTTTTATAGAAACTCTGTTCTTGAGTTTTAGAAGTCTATTTTTTTTAAAAGAAATAAAAATAAAATTAAGAGGGGGGGTAGGGGCTGTCCCCCATAGCCGGCCCCCATGAGGGAGGTGCTGGTTGTGGAGGCAATGACTCCCCAAAAGGGGAGGGGCTACATCGCAGCCACCACAGGGGTTGAGTCCCCTACTTGGGGGCTGCGTCCCCTGTTGGGGGCTATGCAACAACTTAGGTTGTGTAATGCCCCGCCAAGCAAGCCCAAAGGATACAATACATTTAACTTTTATGGAATTTTTTTTTTTAAAGTACTTGCATACATCATAATAATCATATACCATATGAATTGAAAAATAAACATGAACTACATATATCAAATCCCTCAGGTTTACAAGACTGCATTACTTTTCATGACAACATCATTACATCACATAGATGGTAAGTATACACCAGTATTCATAAGATAACATGAGCATGGTTAACACATTAATCAAGGATTACAATATTACAATGTCATTTCCCAACATGAATGGGAAAGATACAATAATATGGAATGATACATTTGAAATGAAGGAGTACA
Source organism: Sequoia sempervirens (assembly GCA_007258455.2). Taxonomy (NCBI): domain Eukaryota; kingdom Viridiplantae; phylum Streptophyta; class Pinopsida; order Cupressales; family Cupressaceae; genus Sequoia; species Sequoia sempervirens. The sequence continues at coordinate 19,878 of VDFB02341081.1, read as the reverse complement.
AAGCTTTAATACTGAATCCAAACTCTGGTACAACTCAGGAGTCATTGCAAGGTACAATTTTGCACTTTTCGATCGACAACTGGGGACCCAATGGGGTGCATAGCATGTTCCACCCAACCACGTGGACCCAAAGGCCCACCCCCCATGCTAAGAGATGACAAGAAGGATCCCCAACAATAACCATCATACAGAACAAGGGTACAAAACTTCACAACAAGATCCACAATAACATAAGACAATCTCCAGCACAAGATATAACCAACACAAGATGTGCCCAACATAAGGAATAACCAAATAAAGCATCAACATACAAATGCCAACATGTGCTTCCAGAGACTCAAGAATATCATAGAAGGAAACAAAGCATACTTGGTTGTTTAAGGAAGAGTGTCATCGCAATATTGAATGGGTTACCCTGGCGAATCTTCCTAGGCCCTGGCCCCCAACTTGAGTTACCCTGGTGACCTCTTACGAAACCCGACCCCACATGCAATCCAATGCGGCATCAATTATCTTTCATAAGGACAAGACAATGATTTTTCCATTCTAGGCCTTCTCAACTCATCTCAAGCCCATACAAGCACTTGAGCCATGAGTGAGGAATTTATTTATATCTTGTTAATGTGTGATTCTATCCAAAACCCCTAAATAAATATTATCATTTTCACTTGATTAATAAACTTCCAATGAGTTACCCTGAGACCACTTCTGGGTCTCGGCCCCCATTGAAAGCCACTCCCCTTATGAACAACAAAACTCAAAAGACACTATTAGGGTAAGCCCCATGCACAACATATAAGGTCACAAATTAAATTGCATTAAGCAAGACATACATCATCCTACTCAAAATATTCATAATGAAACTAATTTCAAGTGCAAGGCTAAACCCATAACATCGAGTACTAGACAAAATCATTTAACCACCTGCTTTCAGGTGAATCAACATTAAACTCAAATAAATACTTCAAGCTCAGTATGGGTTACCCAAGGTGAATCCTCCCAGGCCACCGACCCCCATACCAACCCTTGCAAGTTAAAATAAAAACCATATCCCCTCTAATCTCTGGAAGACTCACAAAATGCAAGGAATGACTACGATAGCAAGATATCAAAGAACTATTTTCACTCCACTCTTTACGAGTTGACAAATATAGAAATGAGTGATAACATCACAAGGAGGTAATCAAAATTTATACATTCATCTCGATACAAATTCAATGACGAATTCACAATTTTCTCAGTAACCATTTGACACAAAGGACTCTCCCCATTAAGCATTAACCCAAAAAGAACGCATTACCAACTCAACCATGATAATCAAAAAGAAAATCATTCACATAACTAACACATTTAGTCAAGCATAATAACCACAAAGAAAAATACTTCACATTCAAAATAATCTCTCGACTTAACTATTTTGTTCAATCATTAGTTTGTATCTTCAATCAGCTATCCAAAGATTAACTACTTCCCAATTTCAACATAATGCTATTTACATTATAAACTTCTAAATATTGAAGCAATCACTGAAATATTAATAACATACAACTATAGGTATCTATATAAGAAATTTTCATCTATTTATTCTTTCGGAATTACTCATTTAATTAACTATTATTATTAATTTCTATATTTCGATACTATATATAAAAGAGAAACTATACAACTCCCAAGACTCCATTTAATCTCAACCTAGATCCCAAACATCATACCTCAGTCTAACATGCAGTTGTAAGATTCTAAGGACAAATTCAATTTTTAAGACTCTTCACTACACTAAAATGGAATCTCAATGACCAAACCATCGTAGAATTTTAAGCACTGAGACACTGTTTTCAATGTAACGGTCAAGTGCTATGGCTAAGACAGATTAATAGTGGAATTAGAGAGATTATCTAAACCTCTACAACATTCTATTTTCAAGTGTTGTGAATGTGACAAGTTGCCCAAGAATTCAGTTAGGTATTTTTCAAATCTCTATAGCCTTCTATGTTCTAACGCTACTTCAGAGAGAGGTTCCAAACGAATCAAGAAGATTTAATAAATCTATACCCCCTACTATGTTCAAGTGTTGGAACTAGAGCAGATTGCGAATGAATTCTGGAGACTTATTTAAACGCCCACTCCTTTATATGTTCTAAGCATTACAACAGTAACAGGTTGCTAATGAAAACAAGGCGGTAATTTAAACTGTGATAATATTTTACTTTAAGTGCTACTATTGTGATAGATTGTCATCCGCATCAAGGAAAAAAAAAATTGATTGCAAGTCATGAATTGCATTACATGTGTCCCTGATCTAATCCTATGTTACCAACTCAAGAATACAAGCACTCATTCGTTTAAACTGAAGAATAGGGCAGGCAGAGAATTTACAGTTACAAGTCTTATACATTATGCTATGTCAGAAATGGAAAAGAATCATTTGTCAGCCAACACATCAACAATATTTAAAAGTGTACTCCAAAGAGGTCTAAGTGATAGTAATGAGTTGAATATTTAGTATGTCAGTATATATATAAAGTATCAAATCTAAAAAAATGAAACTATGGAGATAAATTCGAGTGTAATCAAGGCTGAATGTAAACAACAGGGAATTTGACATGGAAAAAACTTCTTGTCTCTTATCATTCTAGCATTATTGTCATGTCCCAAATGTTATCCCCAATACTAAAGGGAAGGAGAAAGGTGAGGTGCAAATACGTGACTTAAGGTTAGGTGAAACAATGTACAACTTTTCTTTTTGATACTATTCACATTTCTATTTGGTAGCGAGTTTCCAGAGACATGCTCAAGTTGAAGTTTGGAAATTAACTTTACCACGGTATCAATGGAAAACTCTCTATTATATTAGACATTGACAATGTTTATTTCCAAGTGCTGCATCCACGATAGAATTATCAGTAAAATCAAGCAGGTTATATATTTATATAAACTTCCTATTTTGATCAAGTGTTGCAACTGCGACAGGTTGCCAGTGGTTTCAGGGAGGCTATTTAATTTTGTACACTGCCTCAACTCTAAATGTTGTAACTGTAATAGGTAGCCAAGTATAATAGAAGATGAATATTGGAATTTGGAAATATTGCCATCTTCTTGCATTATTATCTTTTTTTAATTAAATGTAGCAACCGCGATAGATTGTTAGTAGAATCAAACAGGTTATTTAAGCCTTGAAAATCCCTCTTAAGTTCAAGAGTTGCGGCTAAGAATAGTTGTCAAAGACAATAGAAAGATCATTTTTACCCTTAGAATTTCTTATTATGTTCAAGTGTCGCTGCCACTATGACAGGTTGCAAGGGAATAAAAAAACTTATTCAAATGTCCATTCCCTCCAATGTTCGAGTGTTACAGTTGTGACAGGTAACCAAAGAATTCAAGGGCTTATTCAATTCTACACAGCCTACCATGTACAAACGCAATAGCTGTGATAGATTGCTAATGGGATCAAGGAGGTTATAAATCAGGGTATACGTAGTCAATACAAAATAAATTGCAGAATATTTATATAGAGGGCATGATACCCATCCGAGTATTTGGCTGAGAGGAGTAATACAGAGGTAGGTCTCATATACCCATTAAGGGAAATGAAAAGAGTAAATGACAAGAAATATAAACCTTGCATGGAGAACTCGAATGACTTGGTTAAAAACAAAGCTTCAAAAGCTCTCAGCAATTGAATTTGATGGAAAGGCAAGATGAATCAATACCATGACTTATGGTAACAGAAGCACCCTGACAAATCCAGTTCGCAGAGGAAAATTACATTGTTTAAACTTTAAATATTGGGTATCTCAAGGAATGCAAAGTCACACACACAATAGATTTGTTGCAATCAAGATTAGTTATCAAATTTTACCAAAACCTAAGCATCCAAGGATTTAGAAAAGTAAAAACCTGGATTCAGTTGATTGAAACAGTTATGAATCGGACACAAACCAGACTTCCAACTATGGCTTCAAATTCACCAAGAGCCTCAATAGTTCTGCCTGCAATGTGATTGATATCGCCTTGTTCTTCTCATTCTTTTCTCCCCTATGGAGTTTTTTTTTTTAAACATAAATTCGATGCTTCCAATTGAGTTAGTGCAACCATGCACCACTATCTGTCCCCCTCCCTTTCTAGTTGCTCTGAACTATATTGTATATAGCAACCGTCTTTTTTTGTCGCCCTAAAGCATGCAAAAAACCCCAAACTATGAGTTAATCACGCATCATCAAAGAAGGTGTCAACTTTTTAGTTTTAGAGGATCTTTTTTGCATGCATTCAAAAATCCACAACTCACTTCCTACATGCAAGGAAGTTTGTTCCACCGTTTTCTAATAATAGATTTATCTCCTTTATGGAGAATGGTCGGTTACATTTCTCCATTGTACACTCTCTTCTTCATTATAACTTCTTAAGTGAGTGTAACCGCCAAGTTCTTCATTATCCATATCTTTAAAAAATTTATCTTCAAATTAAAATTATGTTTTCAATAATTTTTTTATTCTTATATTATTATAACCTCTAATAATAAACAAGTATCTATTATAATATTTAAGTTTAATTTAATTAAATTATTTAGTACTTGATTTTTATTAATTACCCAGTTAAACAAAACCATTCAAACTACTACAACCAACAATGGACTCACAAACAACTCCTTACTTAAATGCCCAGAAGGGTCAATACGGAGGGCACTACAGGTTGCTTTTGTTTTTATTATTATTTTATTTTTATTTTTATTTTTTAAAAATATAAATTTATTTTTATTTATATTATATGTATAATATAATAGTGGGTCATGTAGGTAGGATTCTTCGAATAAGAATTTGTACAAAATTGAATGTAGTTTCTAAAATACTTGGTTTAATTAAAAATAAATAAAATCTATTTGGTGAAAATTTGAAATTTCAATGTAGTAGTACTTAAATTTCGGGGAAAAAATAAGTAGGTGTCTGTCTGACCACCCTAACCATAATAAAATGATAATATTTTTTTGTAAAATTTTATATATAAGTAGAGGACTCATGTCCAGATGTGATGCATATTTTTTTGTAATTTTTTTCCAAGTAATTAATTCATTATGAATTTTTTATTACAACTTTTAGAAAATATAAAAACTCGTCTGTCTGACCACCTTAACTTGGCCAAAACTTCATGAAATTTAATTTTTCTTTTTTTAATCCTATTGTATGTGACACATGTTTTGGATTCAAAAAATATGATATTGTTCGAAAGTTATAGATGTTTTTTAATCAGCTTATCGATCAGGACTTTAGTCGTAATTCTAATAGAAAATAAATAATAATTATTTATTAAATTCAAATTAAATCATAAGTTATATTTTTGGAAATCTGAGAATCTCCTCTTAAAACCCTTTCGCTTCATTAATTTTGGGTGAAAAAAAGCCACCACATACCCTACAAATACCCATAATATTGCCACTTTTTGGTGCACCATGATCCTGCACATACCCAATATATATAAATTATATATGATAATTTCATATTATATATAATATATATATATATATATATTGAATCTGGAAGTTAGATGGGGTTTTAAATATTTATTTAAACAATAGTTGTATTTTTAAATATATATATATATATATATGTAAAAGTATATACATAGTGTATATACTTTTACATATATATATTTCAAAATACAACTATTATTTAAATAAATATTTAAAATCCCATCTAGCTTCCAAATTCAAAATATATATATAAGAAAAATCATAATATATATACAAATAATTATTAAAAAAAATCTTAATTAAATATTATTATAATGTATATACATATAATATATAATATGAAATTATCATATATAATTTATATATATTATATTATACATATAATATAAATAATTTTTTATTTTTTTTAAATGAAAATTAAAAAATAATAATAAAAAAAACAAAAGCAACCTAAGTTGTTGTGCAGCCCCCAAGTAGGGGACACAGCCCCTGTGGTGGTTGTTATGCAACCCCTCCCCTCTGGGGGATTCATTGCCTATGGAGGCAGTGCTAGCTAGCTGCCTCCACAGCCAGCGCCTCCCTCATAGGGGCCGGCTATGGGGGATAGCCCTCACCCCCCTCTTAATTTTATTTTATTTTATTTTTATTTCTTAAAAAAAAAAGACTTCTAAAACTCAAGAACAGAGTTTCTATAAAAAAAATTCACAGAAATTTCACCAGACTGAAATTTAATTGCAAACATAAACAATATATGTGTATATATATATACTTCATATATATATATATATATTTCTATTTTATAATGAGATTAGACAAATTTTCTTGAGGAGAAAATTTAGAAGAAGGATTTTAAGCACAAAATCATGATATAAATTTCTGGGTATTTCCCAAATTCAACAGAGAGGTTTAAATTTTTCCTTTACTTCCTTTCAAATTTCTATTGCTAAAGTTGAATATTTCAATTGAAAGTTTTGATATCTTAACAACAATCTAATTTATTCTAAATATTTAATCAAGATTTCCAAAAAAGAATTTGTAAACCAGTTTTAAACAAAAAATACAAATTTCATATACAAATAAATAAGGAAAACATGTGATCTAAAGCTTGAATGGAGAGTTTGAGAAGAAGGAAGAGATGCAAATTCCAATTCCTCCCAAGCTTTTCCAAAATCCCAAATTGCATCCACAAAAATTGAACTCTTCTTCCAATTTTCCCACAGCCAAATGCCAAGAATGCAAAACCTCCCTATTTTCTTCCCCAAATTTGGTCAATATCCAAAAATATCCCATCCACCAAAATTTATTGCCATTTTTCAGATATTTTCATTTCTTATAAAATTTAAAACAAAATTACTTTCCAATTGAAATTTCATGCACTTAAAATAAATTTCTTTTTACAAAAAGAATTCAAAATTTAATAAAGGAATTATTTTTCAAATTTATTTCCAAAAAGTGAAATTTAAAGCATTTTTCCATTTTTCTAATTTAAATCAAAATATCTCATAATGCCAAAACAACTAGCTTTATTTAATTTATCACCATTACTCTAATTGAACAATAGACTAAATCTAATTTTATTAATTAAATCAAATTAATCAATAAAATAAATAACATTTCAACATTACAACTAGATATATTTAATCATCATTTTAACTACACCTGCCATTTAATAACCTTTAAAATATGAAATGAAATAATTATAAATTAAATAAATGCACAAGGTGAAATAGACCAATTTAAAACAACTAACCCAACAATAACCTGACGACACACTATGACTAGGGTGATGACTTGGCACAGAAAACCTAGCTACTATCTCCCAATCAATGTCTGCTAGTCAATGGAAATGCTCAAACCTGTGAACCAGGTGGAGTCAATGTCATGTACCTATCAACCTGGGAACAAAGAGTACATCAAACATGCATATATATATATATAATATGATCAAACACACCATGAAGAGAAAATCTCATAATCGTAGGGCACTCGCAAGCAAGTGATACAATCCCATCCCCTTCACCAATACACAATTACTAACTGACAATTCTAACATCAATGATATGATCAACAATATAAAACATCGTTAAATCAAATATCTTCTAAGTTAATCCAAAACATGACATAAAGATAACATCAGAATAAAAAAAAATCACATCAAAATAGAACATTCACATCGTTTAATAAATAGCAGTCAAAAGTAATCAAGTATCAAAGTCAGAGTGCTAACAGAAGTGAAGCATACATAAAAAAACTGATCAATCCAAACATCCAAAATGGAGGGGTGTTACATCCTCCCCCCAGGGTTAGGCTTACTCCTAGAAGCCTGCAAACAAAGTAGAGAAAGAAATCCCTCAAAACCAACTAAACACTAACTGACTCAGAACCTTGATTTGTGAGGATCAACTCCTAAAGCTGAAGGATGAACTGCACCCAGATGCTCGACCTAACAGGTATCCACCATAGTGAATGCCCTATGCGATCTGCTTGCATCTCCTACTATCGGCTCTGAAGCTGTCGGCCTCTGACTAAAACTAGAATTGCCCTGCTGAGGACACTCATGAGCAAAGTGGCCCTGCTGACCACAAGAGGAACATCATGTCCCTTTACTGAAACCTTGAATAATTGGAGGCCCACTAGATCATGGAAGACCACCTCCACTAAATGTCGATTGTGAACTCTGAGCAGGCTGATCAGCACATTCACAATGAGCTCACATCCAACTCCTATCTCTCTTCTTCTGTCGCCAACTTCTATCAGGTTGGGACTGAGGATTATACTGCCTGGACTACGAAGGCTGTTGTTGTTGCTCACCCTTAGCAGGTGACTGATTCCCTCTAGAAAACCCTGTAGCTTGAGATCGGCCACTCTAAGATACAACACCAATGGAAGGAGCACTGCCAAACTGAACTCCCACTTGACCACCTAAAACCAAAGCCGAATTCTCCTCAACAATACAAGCCTTAGCCACAGCTACCTCCATGGTCTTCAGCTCAAATACCCAAACTCCACCACTTATCTAGGGGTTTAAACCCCTAATGAAATGCTGGACTAACATACCCTCATCATCACCTATGCCTGTAAACTATTTGAGCTCGAAGAAATGATGCTCAAACTATTCCACTGACATATCCATCTATTGTAGGGCATGGAACTCATCTCCACAGTGCTGACGTCAATGATCAAAAAGGAATCGAGCTCTAAACTGCTCTAGGAACAACTCCCAAGATAGAATGCTGATATCCAAATGGAGCTTATGCTTCTCTAACCTCCACCAGGTAGATGTGAAATCCCTTAAATGCATAATTGCACACCTAGCCTTGGTGTTGCTACCATACAGATACATGGAAAAACACCTATTTAGATCAAACAACCAAGTCTTAGCCTCTGATCCACTGCCCAAACCATCAAAAGTGGGTGGATGAGCTCTAAGAAGATCTCTCATATGAGCAGCCATGACTGCCTCAGATGGAGCTGGAACCTAATCTCTCTCTCCTATAACCTCATGATCCCTATCCTACCTTAGGCCCATACAAGCAAGGGTCTCCTAAAGCAAGCAACACAACTGAGCATCCCTGATCCTTAGTGGATCCTGGTGCTGAATATCAACCTCTGGCACAAACTGAAAAGCCTGATGCTCCTCATGATCATAAACATGGGGAACAATGGGAGGTGTATCCTGCTGATTACCTCCTCGACCACCTACATGGCCACGACCCTTACGACCTCGCCTAGGTGGCATGATCCTGAAAAGATACACACCACAACATAAGACAAGGTACATAAAAAAACATCCTATACAGCTAGCAACTTAATGGGTCCACATTATCCCAGAGCACCGAGTGTTTAAACTTGGGCTCTGATACCATGTGTAATGCCCCGCCATTCAACCCTAGGGGAAGTTGCAATTTACTACACAAACGAACTAATTTTTTTTTGAATAAGAACAATTAACATGCAAGTTCACTAACCAATTGCCAACAACCCCTAAGGTTATGAGATTGAGTTTACTTTGAAACCCAAACAAGAAACATGAAATGAAAACATAACATTTAATTACTTAAAGCATTAAGAATGCATACATTCCAAATAAGACTAATTACATCAAGAAGAAGTACCACATGATTTCAATAACGATCACATAACAATAAGATTGCAACACTCATTCCCCGAATGAGATAAATCCAATAAGTATAATTACAAATTATAACATCCACCTCAATAACAAATGAGGGGTAATGAAATACAATAGCAACTGAAAAGAATAAAGCATGAAAAGCAACTGAATCCCACGAGCTCTCCCACTAGAAATCTCGTCCACACGAACAAGAAGATGACCTAACAGAAGGTGCACGTTCCACCCAACCATGGATACTCGGGAAGACTCACCCCCATGCTAGGAGATAGTAATAAGGAATCCATCATACACATTACCTCTAGACAGGCTAATACACAGCTGAACTGAAACAAATACAAATACCAAACACCTAACACAATGGTTACAATGCTTCCAGAGAACAAAGATCATGTACATCATCTGTACACCACACAATAACTGACTAACTGCTGACGTAGGAAGAGTGTCATACATAAATTGCTATGAGTTACCCTAGCTCAACCTTCCTAGGCTACCAGACCCCCATCTTGGGTTACCCTGGCTTGCCTCTACCGGCCGCCAGACCCTCATGCAAAACTATGTGTCTCATCTCATCTCGAGCCTTAACAAACACATGCTTCATGAGAGAGGCATTCATTATCTTTATTAATGTGAAATTTCCCCATTGATTCTTTTAAATTATCACTTGATTAAACCCTAGGTGAGTTACCCTGGCACCCCTTTGTGTGCCAGACCCCCACAAAGAGCCACTCTCCTAACGACAACACACAGGGTACAGAACCTCAATCCAATGGGTAAACTTGATAAGACAACCTCTCCAATCCAATGAGGCAACAAATAAAGGAAACTCACTCCAAAAACTGGAGGAAAACATGCATATATACATAATATGATCATAATATTATCAAACACACTGCGAAGAGGAAATCTCATAATCGTAGGGCGCTCGCAAGCAAGTGATACAATCCCGTCCCCTTCACCAATATAGACTTTTTAACTAACGAGTCTAACATCAACAATGCAATAAAATCATAAGGCATTTTTAATTAAATAACTTGTACGCTAATTCAAAACATGCCATAATGATAACAAGAGTAAAATTCCATCACACATCAAAATATAATGTTTACATCACTTAACGTTAGTGGTCAAAAGTAACCAAGTACCTAAGTCACAACATAACAAAGAAAAAAACACTGAACAAAAAGAGCTAAAATGGAGGTGTTATATCAACAAGCTAATTATGATGCAAGATAGCTAGTGTAAAATTTCCTACTTTGATCTACTTCTACCTTTGAACACAAAACCTCTATTGAGTGCTATACAGATTCTCCCAACATGAAAAAATATACAAAAGATTAATGACATGTTTTAAATAAATATTATTAAGATGTGAGAGCAAAGCAATGCATTGGGAAAACAACTTAATCGATCCATTTCCATGATGTATTTAAATTATTTAGATATTGTAACTTTAAACAAGCTATGGCATAATTTGGTAGAATGATGCAGAATCAAAGCCTTGATGAGGTCTCAAACATTTAAAAATAGATGCATAGTATCTTATTTAAAACAAAGAATAATAGTAAAGACTAAGGGAACTAAAAAGTTGGTGGTTGGTCCTATTTGGCCAACTCATTTAACTTTAGCATTTACAATTCTTGACAATATTGGTCCCTAAAACCTTAATGGATCTAACTTAGATTTTGAAGACTCCTTACATCATTGATTAGGGGTAGAACTCTTTTTTAATTACTTTATCATGATTATGGAGATCTTTTTTGTCAAAATCACTCTAATATTATCATTGAAGAATCATGGATTAAATCAAGAATTTACACCAACTAGCTAATGGTGGCACCAAATATTTGGTATATTATTCCTAATCTAATTGACTACCTTTGAGCATAAGGAGGTCTCTTGTTTGTTTTGTGAGAAAAATTATTAAAATAATTGACAAGCTCTATATTTAACAGGAAAGCATTGAATGGGATGTAAAATTCCCATCTCGAGCACAACAATATATATATTTTTTAATTAGTAACAACTACCAACTTAACCAACCAAGCATTTTCCATATAGATTAGAATTGTTAATTTAAATAACTCAACATTCACCATGGTAATGACAATCAACCTCACACTTATATTCTTCCACTCAAAGGTGTTAAGTTCATACAACTAGGGTCATTCCTAGACCTATGTCCTAAGCCTCGAGGGTTCATGATGACCCTTCCTACGTATCCCCTTATGGGAATTAGAGGCATCGTAGTTCACCCCACAATGACAGAGGGAGTTCAATCTCTCCTCTTGTATGAGATCTATTATCTCACCTTTACCCCATAACTATTAGTTTAGTACATGTAAGCTATCAACATAGTCCATTATAATATAATGATAATAATCTTGCCATCAAGTATTGGGTCCATACTAGTCATTACCAAACGTTAGTGTACAAACCTTCACAATATTCACAAGATCGGTCATTCATACCATAATCTCAAAGATTATACACAATGGCTATCACAAGCATACCACCATATACACAAGTTGATTTGCTCATACACATCACAAGTACAATAGTTACAAGATCATCCATAGATCGCAAGTGCATCCGCAATTGGATCATACATAGATCCTAAGTGCAATAGAGGCTGGATCATACACAGATCCCAAGTACAACAGAAGTTGGATCATACATAGATCACAAGTATAATTATGATTAGCTCATGCATACATCACAAGTACAACAATGATTGCCTCATATGCATTTCACATTTACCTTAGTGATAGGCTCCAGCATCTATCATAAATACATAGTCACCAGCTCTAACATACATCACATATACATAGTGATGAGCCTTGCTATACATTATGAATACACAATAATGAGCTCCAACATACATCACAAATACATAGTGATGAGCTCCAACATGCATCACATACACATAGTGACAAGATCCAACATATATCCACAATGGTTGATTACAATGGCTAACACATGTCCATAATGCATCCCTGATAGAAAGAATATCAGTGCATTGCACACTACACAATGGGTCCATCCTTTCCACCGGTCTTCTGCACCATTGGACAAATGGGAAGAGGATTTGGTGAATCTAATACTACACTGTGGGTCCGTCCTCAACCCCACAAGGATAGGTATACAGTTTGACAACTGGGAAGGGGATTCGGGGCATCCCATACTACACCACGGGTTTGTCCACCATCCCAAGGGTTTCCCCAAGTAGTGAACCTACCAAAATTGGTGGATTCTGACTTCAATTGACTATAGGCCACCGACGACAAGTATGTCCACCTAGGAAGAAGTAGCTCCTAACATATACCACCTTGTGACCTTAGTGGTATTGTCAACTATCTTTTCACAATCTCGGGTAACACTAACCTCGGTCACTTTTGTGTCCTCAGTGACAGCCAATGAACCCCCTCGATACAATGGTTAGCCCTGAATTACCATTACCAGCACAGATGGGTTCCTACTTGTGCAACCATTACCGTATCTTAATCATAACCAAGGTAGCCTTCTACCTTCACCTCCGTAAACCAGGTGAATGCTGACTAATCCCTCACAGTAGCCCATACATCAATCATTTGCATGGTCCAATGACTTCCTGTCACTACTCAAATCTCCCTGAGGTTCACTCTTGGATGGTCATACATAACATGTATCACAATCAAAGTCAACACATATACAAGCATAGACATAAAGACCTCTGATATGGAGTCAGTCTTCACAACACATAAAATCACATGGAACCAACATGAGATGGACTTTTCCCATCATATACATATATTCAATTACCAATTATAAGGTAGTCAACCTTCGCTTAATAACAAAAGCATATTATGTGTTAAATACACAGTATTAGATTTCCTTAACTAGTTCATACCCATCTGGTACCCATTCCACCTCAACCTGAGGCCTACTAAAGAGAGAAGGTCAAACCAATCAAGAACAACCCCAACCCTTGGAGTTTCCCCCCCTAGACCCTCCCCCTACGGACTTAAAGTCACAAGGGCATCCTTCACCCAAGGACCACCTATGTTCCCGCTTCCAAACGGGTCAAAGTCACACATAGTTCTCCTCTCTAGGGTCTCTCATAGGACCTACACACAAGTTTCCCCATAATCAAGGTTTCATTAATATTTATCTTCCATTCTTAATTCTTAACAGTAATTAGGAGAACATAATTTAAGTATATAATTTAACAACCCATGTACTATAACACTTCCCTTTTAGGATATATCCAAGTCTTGAATTGAACCCAATCCATTAGTAATCATAAACCAATTTGAATGTCCTCAAGTTCGTCTTATCCACATAGGGGCTAGACTTATTACTCTACACAAAACTACCTTGGTTCATACTAGCCCATACCTTCATTCACAAAATAGATTCAATAGAGGGCTTGGGTTAAGAATAATATGATTTGATAAAATTAGACGTCACAGACTCACAAGTGTATTGGTTCTTGATATCTTGAACCTCTAAATTATACTAATAGGAAGCCCCTTAAAATTCATATGTGGGGATAACATAGTAAAGTGGACATCTCATTAAGATACATACTCTAACAATATGAGTAGTGATACTCAAAGCCTATTCACAATGTGACAATTATGTGGAGCTCCAATATGGCTCCAAATGATATTTGTCTAATATGATCAAGCATCATGATCCTATTAAATTTTGACATTAATTTCCATTAGAAGATGTTAGGACATAACACACTAGTCATAAACTTGCTCTGAGCAAAGCCGGTACTAGTCCCTTAGTTCAATTGATAGTTCAAATGCTACTTAAAAGTTCTATAGTCATCCTATAGCAGCATAATGCATGTACCCATACTCCCAAATTTGAAGTAAGTTATCCAAAAATGCCAATTTGAAATAATGTTAAAATATGAATATGTTATAGTTTTAGTTTATAAACTGGATAATTTCACTCATACTTTCCATTTACTCTAATTATAACCTTGATGATCAATAGTAAGGTATTAGAATATGTCGCATAGCATGTGGTTACATAGGGTTTATCTCGTAATTTGATCTAAACAACATTGTCCCATCATGTGATAGTTTCCTTCCACTTATCATGCAATTATATTGCGGTTTGCTAAAGCTACAATATCCTTCATTCACCTATTAATTTCCATAGCTAGATTCTCATATTTAAGAGGTCGATAAACACTTTATGGTCATAGAAAGTCTATACCTCAAATTTGAAGTAGATTACCAATGTTATCAAGTTGAATGTTAAATTGTGTTTGATTCAATGTGATTCTAATGCCATTGAAAATGAGTCATTTTCACTTACATCATCGTTCAACCACAATCCAAAACTCAAATTTCATAAACGTGTTCCTAGTTCACAATATATATAGAAGTCTATAAAGTTAATCTAAAACCCAAGGTCACCTTATTTCATATATCCAATTAGAATAAGAACATATAAAATCTTTGAACTTTATTTATAAGATATTTCAAACGTTTAGAGGATAAAATAATTTAACCATACATAGTTAATCCAAATAATGCCCTTCCAAGGGAGCTCAAAATTATTTCAATATATTCATATTTTATCATGGCACATCATTGTACCACCAAAATACTAGTGAAAACACTCACCACATTTACTAATCATTCTTAAAATAAAAGCTATTTATTGCTTAATTTCTTATCGTTTTCTAAGCAATACGAGAAGAGGGATATTAGAAAATCTGACCAGTGACGCTAAATACATTACAAGTCTTAAAGAAAATGCCACCAGATAGGGACGATATCGGGGAATTCCCTTCCTCGCAATTTGAAACTCTAATTTTCTCCATACTTGAGCAATACTCGGCCCTGAGCGCTTACTCTGATCCATTGTTGCCTGAGATCAATGGTCAAGCATCCAAATGCCCATTTTACTAGAAATTGAGGGCTCCCACCTGAGCTTCCACAACTTCCATCACAAACCATAAATATTGTAACTAACGTAAACCCAAGAGAGGTCATCATCCCACACTTTGTTCTCAGACGCCCTTTCCTCTCGCCTGCATGACTATTCCTTTCTGTAACTTCCAAAAGTGTGTTCATTTTTTAGCCTTTTTGGAAGTTGGTCCAAGAGAGATACTCACTTTTGTGCTTTAATCTATTTAATTTATTTAAATTTTATATTATTAAGCAATAATAAATTGTAATTTTGATAACCATTCCTAATGCATTTATCTAAGTCAATTATTACTTAATTAATTTTTATTTTTTTTACAATTAATCCATATGAATCATATTCAATTAAACCTTATCCTACACCTAGATAGCATGCAATGCCATTTGAATGTGTTGACTAGGTTCAATTGAAGATGATTTGATTGAACCTATCTGAATTTGAATGTGTTCATTATTAACCTTTTTGTTTCTCCAAAAGCAATACTCACTTATGTGCTTCAACCCATTTTATTTTTCTATTATTAAGTATTAGTTATTGTAATTTTGATAATTAATCCTAACTCATTTATCTACGTTAATTACCTCTTAATTAATATTTTTCGTACAATTATAATTTTCATATGAATCTTTACTTTATAATTAAATATTTTTTATTAAAGCTAATAAACAATCAAATATTTTCTTGAATTAATGATTTTTTTCCTTATCCTTAACCAAAATAGACAAGCATATATTATGGACAAAAATCATCTTATTAGGACATACCAAATATTCACAAGCTTCAATAAAATTAAGAAAATTCTATATTTCTACATATAGATAAAAGAACTTAGCCATAATTGTAACAAAAATATTATAATTCATATCTATTAGTTGTCAATGTACACAGAGTTGAATTTGGCCATCTCATTTAGAATTTGCAAAGCAACCACTGAGCTTTTATTCACACTTTGCTCATTTTCATTCTGAAGCATGCCTCTCCTAAGGCTACCATGATCTTCATTGTTTTCAAAGAATGATGCATACAGAAAGCAGTGCAAAATTCTTTCGCATTCATTTAAGATTTTCAATGTAAATTCATTCGAAGAGAATGGTTGACATTTTTCCCATGGAATGTGATGCTCTCCCTTGAAAGCACCAATTCTTCTATGGTACTTCTTTAGAATTTTCCGCAGCCCTACATGTACATAATTCAAAATTTTAGTAACTATCAAGAAAGAGCTTAGATAGTTAGCATCATTTTTTACTTAGATCTTTCAATAGCCTAAATAAAATCCATCACACCCATTTATAAAAAAGAGTTTTTGTTTGTTTCAAAATAATACCTGTAAAATTCCAGACACTATAGTTCTCTAAAAGAACCAACTCTCCATGAAGGTTTACCAAATCTTTGCCAAGTAAAACCACTTCCTCTCTTCCATGATTGGACAGCACCACAGCTTCAGTATAGTCATTCTTAACCTTTTCTATCCTTTCTTTGTGTATCTGGTTACAGATCAGAAGTTATAAATTGTTCTTCAAGATTGAATTGAATAGTGTATTTCATATTCTTGTGATGCTTCACTTTTAAAGAATGATTCACAATAACCCATATCCATCTTACATGCTCAAGGGCTGGGATTGAAATATATCAAGTGAATCATGTGAAAAATCATGTCAAATATGAGAAATAAGAAACCAACATTTACATAATAATAAAAAATTATACCTGTAAACGTATATGACACTCTCTACTCTTCTCCTCCATAAATCTGTTGATTTTATCTAATTCAACGTTAAGGAAATTGATGAAGTCTACTTCATATGTATTCAAAAAATCTTGATTTTGATCTCCCATGATTATATCATTTCTTGTACCTTCTATTAATTTGATCCGTTTCTTCAAAAGACTGTAAGAAATATAATGGTCTCTCCATTCTGACAAAATTTGGTCCAGTAGAAGCTCAAACCATTTCCCAAACTTCATATTCAAATAACTTTCTGGACTCCTTCAATACTTAATTTAATGAAACGACTGGTACTTGTATTCTCAGTTCACAGAAAGCATTATAATCTTTCAAAGGAAGTTAGGAATGAAGAGTATATTTATAGTGCATTTTTTTGTATGCGGAAGTCATTAGTGGATATCCCGAGGTTTATTGAAACGTGATTAGACGGAAATACCAGAAAGAAAAAGTATTTAAATAACGGGCGGGAGTAGCGAGAGGATCAACGTATTCGTTTTTCACGGCCAATAATTTAGTTTGAATTATGTCTTTTATTGTAAGTACGGTCGATATTTGTACAAATGCGTACTTATACACGGATATTTCAAGATTGTAAAGTACGCCAAAGGCCGTTAGTTTTCAGAGTTCACACAAAAGACCAATACAAATTTGTTCTTACCTATGGGCGTTAATTTTCATGGCTGGGATACATTCTAGATGAGTTAAAGAATGGAATATTTTAAATGTTATTTACTAGCAGTCGCATGTATAGGCATGCAACGATCAGTGTTAATAAGTCAATATGAAATAACGTGAGGTTAGTTCACAGTAGGAGGTGAACCTTATGATTTTGGACTTTACCTAGGATAAAACTAGCAATTGCACCTTGGTGTGCAATGGGTACACCGAAGAGATGTGGAAGTATTAGGGAAATTATTGGTCTATATTTTTTCATATGTTTGTGTAGTACATGAGGTGGTAGGTCATTTACAAAATAATGTTTGTGTAATAAAGGTTTCAATAGAGAAATGATAGCTTTAAATGATATAAAAACAATTGGAAAATAAACTCCAAATATGGGATCTCTGCTCAGAGTTACTTGAGTGCAGGCTTGACCAACCAGGTAACTTGCTTGGACAAGCTCACAAAAAAAAAATGTAAACCTGTGCTCCTATTCTTCTACCAATCACATATCTAACTACTCGTGCTTTGTAAGTAGTTTTGGTTTGGTAAAAAAATATTGGATCGGCGACACGGTCAAAAGAGGTCCCACTGGAAAAAGCCTGAGATTTTTTCACAATTGCATGCAAATCTTTCAGCTTCCTCCATTAATCGGTCTAGTCAATAAATGATGGGACATAGAATTCAATTATCGTAATTAGATCATAATATACAAGATCTCATTGTTTAGTACAAAAGGCTATGGCATTAAATATTTTATGGTGATTTGACAAATTTCTTCATATTCCCTGTTGCGCCTTTAATAATATTTGCAAGTGGGTGTTGAAAGAGGCAGTGATGAGAATGACGGGAAATGTAGTTGCTGACTGCGTGCCAATTCAAAAATCCTAGCTACACAACCTTGGATATTCCACGAGTTAGTAGAGCCTGTGCATGTGAAAAAAGAGGGCCTTTAGTTTGGACGCACCCTGACGATGGTTGTTCTCAAAATTAAATTGTACATAATATTTATACTTATTAATATATATTATATTTTATAATAAAATATATATAATACAAACATAAAATTATTACAAGTAATAATTAATGTATTATATATATATATATATACATATAATTGATATATATCTTATATAATAGAATATAATTAGTATATCTTATATATAGTACAACTTAATAAATATCTTATATAAAACAAATTAAAACATATATTTATTATTTTATATAATATTACATATTTACAAAATATATATGAAATTTAATAGACTTGATATTAAAAATATTTTACACCATTTTTATTCCCAAAAGCTCTATTTTTCATACTTGGCTTTGGCTGAGAACTTACAACATTGTTGCTTTGCTAAGGATTAGATTATCAATTTGAGGTTATGGTTCTTTTAGAAAGTGCATTTAGTTGAGTAAATTAATGAATTTGTATTGATGAAGAAAATAAAAGGAACAGTCAAGCAATTTTTTGTTTGTATGTGGCAACCTCTTTTTCCTTAATTGTTTCTCATATTTTGGTCAAAATTGTAGAATAGGGATGTCTACTTCTTGCAAAATCTTTTGAATCTAAAAGGAGATGCTAGTTTTAGAATGAATCAAGTTTTGGTGAGACTTTGATATATTATTGGGTTTTGGCCATTACTCTACAGTATGCTACTACTACCAAACGACTGGAGGTCATTTTTCTTATAACTTTGAACCTTTTTTTGAGTTCAATGTTGTGCACTATTTTTTTTTTGTTCTCTTCCATTTGTGTAACAAGAAGTAAATCCAGAATACAAAAAGACGTGAAGTGAAAACTATCACACAAAGAACCTAAAATGGATGAATCAAACACATAAAGATGCATAGGCATCTCATCTAAAATATTGACTATGAATTCACATTCAGCATTGATAGAACATGAAGAAGAGGAAAAAGAAGCCAACAAACTTAGAAGGTTGTTCCTTACCA